>PVJX010010211.1:0-57931 GCA_004027295.1 Dolichotis patagonum
AGGAGGATTCTCAGGAGGGTTCGTAGCACTATGTTGTTTACTGTAACACGTTTTTAAAAAATTTAAACACTCACTGTATTTTTTTAATCACGGGTTTAAGTTATAACTTAAACACAGGTTTCCAAAAATACATTTCCTGGGCTAGAGTTTTACCTCCTCGATAGAGGCCCTGGTTTCAATCCCCAGCATTAAAAAACTAAATAATAAGAAGATAAAATGAAGAATATATTTTGTTCTGAGTTAAAATTAAGTCTGTCTCTTACTCAACACTTTAAAATTTCAGCGAACCCTCTAACATTTAAAATAATTGCTTTGAAACTGGGAATATAATTTAGTGGCAGAGCACTCATGCATGAAGCCCTGGGTCCAGTCCTCATCACTGCAAAAATAAATAAAATGATTACAGTCCCTGCATCTCTGCTGTGGTTGTTTATGAGTTAGACCAACAGAGCGCATTTCTGGGTTTCTAAAGCAAAGTGTAATCGCATACGTTGTATATATTTGTTAACAAAATTGAATTACAAAAACAAAGGAGAAATGCTAAGGTCATCACTGATAATTCCTGTATTAAGTTTTTGTTATAATTACTGTTGTTATCCCCTCTGCCCCCTTACCCACAGGACTGAGGACTGAGCCCGGGGCCTCACAGGCACTAGACAAGTGCTGAGCTTCTCGGTGGTACGCAAGTGTGTACCTCTGAGCTATGCCCCTGGTCCCCTGTTTAATTGTGTTTTGATACAGGGTCTCTCTAAATCACTAAATTGCAGCCTGGGTTTGAATTTTCAATCCTCCTGCCTCAGTCTACTAGAGTGCTGGGATTACAGGCAAACTCCATCACGCTAGGCTTAAGTCTTTACTTTTAGAAAAATTTTACATTTACAAAAAAAATTGAGCAGAAAATTCCCATTAATCTTTCCCATGTCCTGCACCCCACCCTCACTCATTTCCCTACTTTTTATAGCTTGCATTACTGGGATGTATTTGTCACAATAAATAAGCCGTATTAATATAAATAACTAAAGTAAACAGGGCATGGTAGTAATTGCCCTCTGGGAGGCAGAGGCAGAAGGATCTCAAATTGGGACCCAGCCTGGGTGATTCAGTGACTTAGAAAGAACCTTTTTTAAAAGAGAAATTTAAAGGGGGGTGGGGGTATAACTAAATGTGAAGGCCCTGGGTTCCATCCCTAGTGCTGCAAAAATAAATAAATCAATAACCCCTACCCTTCTAGAGTCTCTGGTTGGGACTAACAAGAAGAAAATTATGTTAATTTTATTTGCATGCACCAGGGAGCCCTGCCAAGAAAGACAGAGACTCACAGAGTAAGGGATTGTGTATAAGGTGGATCAAAGAGTGGCACGGTGGACAGTGACAGGAAATGGGGTGGCTTAAGGAGGTTTGGGTACAGGTCTCCTGGAGCCTCAACTCTCTGATGAGGATGTCATCTTTCCCATGGGAGTTCATCTGTTTCAGGGAGCAGGGGGATGTCGGTGCGCCCTTCTGCACCTGCTGTTTTCCGGGTCAAACTAATCCATATGCCCAAGGGGCAGCTCTCGGGGCAGCCTGTCCCAAACTCTTCACACAGGACTTCCTTTCCTCGACTGGGTGTTGTGGTGCACACCTGTAATCCCAGCATTTGGGAGGCTGAGGCAGGAGGATCACTGCAAGTTTGAGGCCAGCCTGGGCTCCACGGGGAGTTGAAGGCCAGCCTGAACTGCACAGAGATACCCTGTCTCACACAAACAAAACTAAAAGGGAGTTTCCCTGCCTCAGAAATACCTGTGTGGCACCTGTTCATGTCTCCCTCCCTGGGAACCACTGAGCTTTCTGTCATCATAGTTTTGCCTTTTCCAGAACGTCACACAGAGCGGCTTCTTTCACCTAACTGCATGCACTTAGTGTTCTTCATGTCTTTGCGTGGCCTGGCAGCTGCTTTATTAACACAACTGAATGATACTCCATTGGTGGGTGTAACAGTTTGTTTAGGTGGGACCAATGAAAGGACAACTTGGTTGTCTAATTTTTGGCGATTATCAGTAAGGTTGCTATATTTGTGCTTTTTAAAAAAATTTTTATTTTAAAAGGGAGTAAAATTTTTTTAAATTTTATTTTAAAAGAGTAAAATTTTAAGAGGGAGTAAAAGGGAGAACAGAATGGGACATAAGAAAGCATAAATTTCAAAGCTAGACAACCAAAGATCTTCACTATCTGTCATATTGTCTCGTTTTCTTCCAAATGGTTGTCCATATCTTTGCATATGGGGAGCTCATACTAAATAACATAGCCAGTCTTTTCACAAGATGTGTAGTTCACTGGCTCCCACTTGCTAAGTGGGGGGGACACGGGACGGGGGACAGGACGACATGAGATGTTTGATTCTCAGCTCACACCTCACATCCACCCCCCACAGAGGGGAGGAGTTCCTTGTTCTCCCGGCACCCCGAGTCAACCACGCGGTGCAGGTCCCGAGGCGCCAGGGTCTCTCTCCTTCAGGCTGCCGAAAGTCTGCCACACTCTCAGCTGTGCCCAGAGAAGGAAGGAGCTCCTTGTTCTCCCGGCATCCCAAGTCAACCGCACGGTGCAGGTCCCAAGGTGCCAGGGTCTCTCCCCTGCAAGCCCCCTAAAGTCCGCCATACTCACCTGCTATTTCTTTCTGATGAGTTAACCACTCCATTTCCAAAGTTCTGAAATGGCCAACAGACCACGGAAAGAATTCTCTTTAGGCTCCTGTTTGAAACCAGCAGCTACAGTGATCTGCTGGCCTTGCTTCAGGGCCACTTTTTTTTTTTTTGTAATGGGGATTGAACTTGTGACCTCCCATCTGCCTGGCAAGCACTTACGCCACTGAACTAAACCCCCCAGCCTCTGACGTCGTTATATTTTTTATTATAGTTTTTCTGGTGGGGAGCAGGGTCTCGCTCTGCAGTTCAGACTGGCCTCAAACTCACTTTGTAACCCAGGCTAGCCCGGAACTCGCAGTGATCCTCCTGCTTCAGCCTCCTGAGTGCCGGCATTATAGGCATGTGCCACCACACCTGGCATGATTAGGTTTTTGTGTGCACATAAATTTTTAACTCATTTGGGTAAGTGCCAAGGAGTACAGCTTCTATACTGTATCATAAGATCATGTTTATCTAGACTTCGTGGTACACACCTACAAGCCTAGCACTCTAGGAGGCTGAGGCAAGAGGAGCCAAAATTCAAACCCAGCCCGTGTGATTTAGTGGCTTCCTGAGATCCTACCTCAAAATAAAAAATTTCAAAGGGGCCGGGGATATCACACAGTGCGAGGGGGCCCGGTTCAGCGCCCAGTTCCACCCCTGAAGCCACGCATCTCACTCACTGATTTCTGCAGCACCCTCTGCAGCCTTTTCCAGGGAGAGGTGCACACAGGAGTGAGGAAAGGCGCGAGACCCATTGCAGCAGCTAACGCAGCAGTCAGGCAGACCTGCATCTGTCTTGTCCGCATGGCCCAGCCATCCCCAGCCTTTTCTGTCGCTGTTTGTATGGCCCACTGTGGAGTGTGCTAGACACGCTCTTCTAAACCTCAGGCTTCCCCATGACATTTTAATACCACAGATACTGTGGGTCGGTTGGTTGGTCATTACTATAATGAACTAGAGGAGGCAGGTGACTGAGGCAGAAAAGGTGTTTCATTTGGTGCATTTCCCTCTTCTTCATTTATTATTTTGGAAATGTGCTCGCTATGAAGTTTAAACTGGCCTTGAATTCACTATGTAGCCCAGGCTGGCTTCCAACTAGGGACAGTCCTCCTGCCTCTGCCTCCCAAGGGTTGGGATTGCAGGCGTGTGCCACCATGCCTGGCTTGGTGTTTCCTTCTGTTCTGTATTTGCTCTGGCAGTGGGGCACAGGCCCTTGCATGTACTGAGCTCACACTCAACCAGGGAGCTGCACCCCAACAATTAGCTCACAGTGCTAGAGGCTCAAGGGCTGGGCCGGGCCCTGGCTGGGTGCTGGGGCGGACGATCTTCTCACCTGTGGAAGGTGGCGATGGGGAACAGGTCACATCTTGATACAGGAAGCAGAAGGAGTGAGTCTGGGTCAGGCCCAGGCTGTGATGACAAAGAGAGCCCCACTGAAGGCTGTGCCCCCAGTTCTGGAAGGACTCCCCTGAGGTCCTGGCCTCCAGCCCTGCCACCTTGAGGACCAGGCCTCCAAATGCAGATCTCCAAATGCAGATTTCTCCTGGGGAGAAAACACATCCAATCGTGCCTAGGATGGCTTATGTGCGCTATGCGTATCTCTGCTCTGTGCATAAAAGAGAAACCATTTTCCACCCCGCCCTCCCTCGGAACTCTTCTCAGTTCTTGGAGGCCCATCACGCCCTCGCCAGGCGGGGAGCCTGAGAGGTTAAGGGTTGTTGCACGCTGTTCGGCCTGTGGATCCGACCTACTTTACCCAGTGCTTTGACCCAGCAGGACACTACTTGTTGGCTGAATTGTAAATAGCTGGGCAAGAGCAGCAGGGAGAACGAGCAGCATGTGGCCCAGTGATGCCACCCACCAAAACCGAAAGAGCCCCGAGGGGACTGGTGGGAGAGAAGGACGGGCTTCCTGAAACACCGGCTTTGTGCATCTGGCTCATCACGGAGCCTTGCCTGCAACCACCCCTGATGTATTCTCAGACACGCAGTAGGTATGTTTTTCGTTTTGTTTGTTTGTTTGTTTGTTTTTGGTACTGGGGATCGAACTCATGACCTTACGCTTGCCCAGGCAGGTGCTTATGCCACTGAGCTAAATCCCTGGCCCCAGTAGGTGTTTTGAGGGAATAAATTCACTTTTCAGGATGACTGATGGCAAGCACCTACAAATGTCAGGGCTGTCTGGTCATCTGAAAATTAAGGACGTTACTTTGATTAGTTCAATTAAGGAAAAATCATGTTCTCCATTTTCAACATATAAAATAATTTCTCTGATTTATCAGAATTCTGAAGATTAAATATCTATAGAGCTGGGGATTTAGCTCAGCGGCATAAGCACCTGCCTGGCAAGGAGGAGGTTGCAAGTTCAATCCCTGGTACCAAAAAAAAAAAAAAAAAAAAAAGTTTTAGGCTGAGGCAGGTGGATTGTGGCAAGTTCAAGACCAGCCTGGGCTACAAAGTGAGCCCAAGGCCAGCCTGAACTGCACAGTGAGACTCTGTCTCAAAAAGACCAAAAACAAAAAAAAAAATCTAGGAGCCCATTTTGCTTTATTTCTGTATCACCCAGAAGAAAAGGAGTGATTACAGGTACCTGCCACTAAGCCCAGCTTCAGTCAGGCTGGCCTTGAACTCACTTTGTAGCTCAGGCTGGCCTTGAATTTGCATGATCCCCCTGCCCCAATCCTGCCTCAGCCTCCGGAGTGCTGGGATTGCAAGCATGAGGCATCACGCCCAGCTCTCACTGTGTTTTGATCTCTGGTGTGTCTCTACCTTCTAGGTTATAAATTACCTAAAGCAGGGAATGTATAGGCCCAGTTTAAATCCAGAAGATAAACATTCATTAAGTGCAAATATAAATTAGTCAAGATCCCTGCCCCAAGGTACTGGCAATCTACTAGGTCACTCTTTTTTTTTTTTTTTTCAGTTTTTATTTTTATTAGTCTGTGTCTGCAGTGTGTGATGATTACCTTTCTCCTAGGGAGCTAGTGCTTGTACATACTGCTGCTCAATTCTTTTTTTACTTCCTTCCTCTCTCCACATCTCCCTCCATGTCTTGGTCCCCTTCCTTTTTCTTTTCTTCTCTTTTTCTTTCTTTCTTTTTTTTTCTCTTTTTGTCTTTTTTAAGGACGGGTCTCACTATGCAGTTCAGGCTGATCTTGAGCTCACCTTGTAGCTCAGGCTGGTCTCGAACTTGGAATGATCCTCCTGACTCAACCTCCCAAGTGCTGGAATTACAGGTACCTGCCACCATGCCCAGCTTCCCTTCCTTTTGCAAAAGATCTCCCTGTTCCCTATTATCTATCTTTTGTGTTGCACTTTATATTTTGCATTTCTCATGTAGGAGATATTTATATGAGATATTTAAGCTCACTGGTCTGATTTTATTTCACTTAATCTTATGGCCTCAAGGTGCACCCATGTTCCTACAAATGACTCAGGTTTATCCTCCTTGACGGAAGAGTAGTGTTCCAAGGATGCATAAACACAGTTCCTTGATCTGTTCTTCCATTCATGGACATATAGGCCACTTTGCAATATACCTATTATTAACCGTGCTTTTATAAACATAGGTATACATGTATTACTGTTATATGATGTCCTGAACTCTTTTGGGAAGACAACTAAAAGGAGCATAGCTGACTTAATTAGAAGTTTCTAGTTTTAGTTTTTGAGGACTCTCCATTTTGGTTTCCATGGGGATTGTACTAGTTTACATTCCCACTGACAATATAGATGGGCTCCTTTTCTCCTCAAAGTCTTACCAGCATTTTTTATACTTTGATTCTTTTGATGATAGCTATTCTTTCTGGGGTAAGATGGAATTTTAGGGTTGTTTTAAGTTTTGTTTCTCTAATGGCTAGAGATGTTGGGCATTTTTTCATGTACATTTCAGTATTTGTTGGTTATTTGTACTTACTCTAAGGAGTGTCTCTGTATTTTAGTTGCCCATTTGTGACTTTTTTATTTTGAGGGGTTGGATTTTTTTGAGTTCTCAGTATATTCCAGACATCAGTCCTCTGTCTGAGGTGTAGATGGCAGAAAGTTTTCCCATGATGTAGGTTATTTCTACACCCAGTTGATTGCTTCTCTGTGCTGAAGCATTTTGATTTGACATGACCCCATTTATTGATTCTTGATTTTTGCTTCTGCAACTAAGTTTTGTTAGGTTTTCAGCACAATAAGAAAGAAGATATAAAATAAATATAGCCTTTATTCCAAGGACGTGGAGAAAAATCCATGACTATGGGCAGCCTGGCCTGCTCTGACTGGAACATGTGGCATAGGATATATACATAACCTTTGATCTAGGGTGGCGCTTAGGGCGGGCATTGATGACGTAAAAGTTACTGATTGGGATCCCTTTTTGCGCCATTGGGGAAGGAAGTTGTCACAGGGGAAGGAGGAGGTGACCTCAAGGTAAACACACTGTTTGGTCCCGCCTCTCAGCCGTTTGGTCCTGTCTCCCACTGCAGTTTATTTTAAGGCAAAACCCTTTCAAGTTTTCTTTTTTCTTTCTTTTTGAGACAGGGTCTCACTTTGCAGTTCAGGCTGGCCTTTAGCTCACTTTGTAGCCCAGGCTGGTCTCGAAGTCTCAAAAATCCTCCTGCCTCAGCCTCCCTAGTTCAGGGGTTACAGGCACGCACCTATGCCTATCTATAAATTTCATTTAGAAAGTCTTTGTCTACATCTGTATCTTGAAGAGTTTTACTTGTTTTATCTTGGAGCAGATTCAATGTTTTTTTTTCACATTTCATCTTTGATCCATTTTTCATTTTAGTTCTATATATGATGAGAAATATGGGTCTAGATTCAATCTCCTGCTTGTGGCTATTCAGTTTTCCTAGCACTGTTTATTTATTTATTTATTTATTTAGAGACAGGGTCTCACTGTGTAGTTCAGGCTGGCTTTGAACTCACTATGGAGCCCAGGCTGGCCTCAAATGCATGGCAGTCCTTCTGACTCGGTCTCCTGAGTGCTGGTATTATAGTTGTGTACCACTATGCCTGAGTCTAGCGTTGTTTATTAAAGAGGCTATCTTTCCTCCAGTGTATGTTTTCGGTCTCTTTGTCAAAAATCAGATAGTTGCATGTATCTGGTCTTGTATCTGCATTCTTTATTTTGTTCCATTGGTTCACATATCTGTTTCTATTGCTATTCTATGCTGTTTTTATCATTGTCACTTTGCGGTATGACTTGAAGTCTGGGATTATGATACCTTCTGTTTTGTTTGTGTTACTCAGAGTTGCTTTTGTTACCCTGGGTCTCTTCTGATTCCATGTGAAATTTTTCTTCATGCTATTGTGAATGATATTATTTTTGTATATTCTTTCTTAGTGCTGCAAATGATGATGTGACTTCTTTTCTTATACATATCCCTTTTATCTCTTTCTCTAGCCTTATTGTACTGTAATATGTCCCATATTTTAAAACATTTTTATATTTTGGTTCTGCTGGAGTTGCTAGATGGGGAAGGAACACCCACTTCTTGAAGATGCCTGAAGATTGTCTACAAGCATGGCCAGCGCTTGCTAGGGAAGCAGTGGTTGGCTGAGTCTGTTGAAGAAAAGATCCTGTTTTGGTGGATTGTGGGTCATAATGTCTGAGAGGTAGTAATTATGCAGCATGACAGAAACCAGGCCCCAACTCCAAATATGCACTTACTGCATGATTCGCATACGTAAACCTTAGTATGTGCAGACTAACCTGTACTCACAGACAGCCAGCAGGGCAGTAGGGCCTTCCTGTCCAGGGGTTCCACATACGTGGGTTGACGAACCAAAGATAAAAATGTGTGAGGGAAAAAAATCACATATGTACAGAAGTTTGGTTCTCCTCATTCTCGAAATATAGTTAAATGACTATTTACATAAGCTTTACATTCTCTTAGGTATTAGAAGCAACATAGGAATAATTTGAAACATATTTTCAGGATGATGTGTGTATCCTGCATGCAAATACTATGCCATCTGATGTTAAAGAACTGAGCACATTGACTTGGGTATGGGTGGGGCAGTGTCTGAATCTATACTTTGTGGCTACCTCAGGACAGCAGCAGGTGTTTAGAAAAGTGATGGGAAGGGACACAATGGAGAGATCATAAAGGGCAGTGGGACACTTTGGGGTGAACACGTTCACTATCTTCATTGTGGTGATGCCTGCATAGGTGTATATATATTTCAAAAGTTACCAAATTGTACACTTATATATGTGTGGGTGCTGTACTTGGTGAAGTATGCCTGTAATCCCAGAACTCGGGGAGGTTAAAGCAGGCAGATCACAAATTTGAGCCCAACCTGGGCAGTTAAGAGATTTAATGAGACCTTGTTTTAAAATGAAAAGGAGGAGGGCTGGGGATGTAGCTTAGAACCGTTGGTTCAATCCCCAGTACACACAAATGCGCACATACATGCACACACACAAAAGTGCAGGTTGGCATGTGTCAATTTTTTTTCCAGGAAAGCTATTTTTTCCAGGAAAGCTATATTTATTTCCAGGAAAGTGTTTTTGGTTTTTTGTTATCTTTTTGAGATAAGAGTCTCACCAAGTAGTTCAGGCTGGCCTTGAGCTCACTTTGTAGTCCGACCTGGTCTCAAACTCACAAGGATCCTCATGCTTTAGCCTCCTGAGTGCTGAGATTACAGGTGTGTGTCACCACGCCTGGGAAGGAAAGCTATGTGTAATTTATTTATTTATTTATTTATCTATTTATCTTGAGCTGACTTTACAACCCAGGCTGGTCTGGAACTCGCCAGGATGTTTTTGTCTCAGCCTCCCAAGTGCTGGGATTACAGGTGTGTGCCACCACGCCCGGCTGCTATGTTTAAAAGGTTAAGAGTCAAATCCCACAGGGGCAGATTGAGAAATCTCCATGTGTTAGAAAGGTGATGTGTGCAAAAAAGGAATTTTTTAAAAAGTTGAACTGACTCTGCTTTCGGAGCAGACAGGTTAGGAGAACATCTGGTAAACGTTCACTAATAATCAGTGTGGACCGGTGTGAAAGGAAAGGCAAGCTCACATCATATCTGGGGTGTGCGGCATGTTCATGCCTGTTCTAATCCAGAGCAATTTTTACAGACTCTTCTCCTTAGCAAGTTCCACTCCTGTGAGTAGGTCGCCTACATCGTTTGGTGCAGTGGTCGCTAAATGCAGAATTGCACATCGTATGACCGTTACAATATTCAGAACAAAGACATGGTCAAAGGAAACTCCAAGTTGATGACTTCGCTTTGCAGCACTGTAACGTGTAGCAGAACACAAAACTACAGGACTAGGTTGTACAGTACAATCAGCAAACATTACAGTATTGTACAAACCTGGTGTACTCTACAAAAACCATACCGCAGCGCTATCAACAAGGTGTAGAAAACTGTACACAGAGAAGCTCCTTGCGAAGTCCCATCAGCGCGCCTCCGTAGCAGTGCGCACTGATTTGTACGGGCAAGCTGTTCAAGGAGAAATGTCTCAACAAGAGCAGAAAGCCAAGATAGCGGAAGCGCATGATTTGGGAGAAAAGAGATAATTTTCCATTTAGGACCTGGAAAATCACAGTTATAGCCTCGCTCTTTTATGACGCGCGGAGAAAGAGCTAGAAGCGATCGCAGCGACCAAGGGGAAGCCACGCCGCCACTCCAAACCGGTCCCTGGCAGCGCCTCCAGACTAGGGTGAGCGCACGCGCAGATCCTACGGAAGCCAGGAGGCGCGCGTGCGCAAGTGCAAAAAGGTGGGCAACGGGAGGGAGGGGGAAAGAGCGCGCCGATCACGTGACCATCGGCGGGCCGTGACGCAGCCGACGCGCCCCTCACGTGGTCCGTCTTCAGCCCCGTCGCCGGCGGAGGCGGGCGCGGGCGCGTCCCTGTGGCCAGTCACCCGGCGGAGTTGGTCGCACAATTATGAAAGACTCGACTTCTGCTGCTAGCGCCGGAGCTGAGTTAGTGCTGAGAGGGTTTCCCGGGGTTGTCCTCGTCCGGCGGCGTCTGCTGCCGCCTCCGGAGACGCTTCCCGATAGATGGCTGCAGGCCGCGGAGGAGGCGGAGGTGGAGTCGCGGCCCTTCCGGAGTCTGCCCCGTGAGGAGGATGGTACTGGAGCGGCGGGGACCCGGCGGGGATTGGGGACGAGGGGAAGCGGCGGAGCCGGGGGACCAGCTGGCACGTGCGTGTGAGGGGACCGCAGAACCTGCGGCCCCCGGAGGACATCGCTCGCCTAGCTCCGGGGACGGGAACGGGGACGGGCGGCAGAGACCCCCGAGTTCGCCCTAGCCCGCGCGGGCCGCCCGACGCCGCGCTCCGCCCCACGGCTCGCATCCCCCGGGATCGCGGTCCTCTGGCGCCAGAGCTGGCAGATAAGGAGTCGAGCGCTCTGCTAAAGTTCACCAGGGAAGGGAGGGCTTGGGGAGGGACACAAAGGGGCCGAGGACGCGGGTTGGAGCGGTGCCTGGTGGCCGAGCAGCGGATACTCCACAGGTAACTGTTTCTTGTTGGACCGGAGAGCGAGGAAGAGGTTGACTCTCGGTTCGGCTAAGAATTTCCTGGTCCAAGAATGGAGGGTTTTTTGCGGGGCGAGGTGCTGCAGTGGGGCTGAGACTCTGAACTGCCGGGGTTTAAGACAAACCGCTTCGTTAGGTTGTCGTGGAGAAGGGTTTGAGCCCAGGGTGCAGGATGCAGAATCCTAGGGGTTATAAACGCAGCTCTTGATAGCGCTGTTTGCTAAGGCCAGGATCAAATGGGACTATTTCTTACAACGCAGGGACTTTAGATCAGGGACTTGAAGAGCAGCGAAGGTGTTTCTTGTTAGCGTTGTAACCCGGAAGGTAACGAAGACCGGTCTCTCCTGAAGTCTGATGGTTTACTTTCCCCAGCTTCCACGATGGAGCGTCAGGCGCCTTCCCAAAATGAAACTAGGAATTTTTTACTAATAGTATTAACGTAGTTATATTTCGGAAAAAGTAGTTCAGTTTCCACTGTTTTTCAGTAAAGTCAATAAAAATATCATTTAAATGGATTTAAGGGAGCCGGGCATTGAGGTGCATGGCTGTAATCCTAGCACGTTCCTGAAATCTCATCCCTCCCAGAGGCAGAGACCAAAGAATCACGAGTTCGAGGGGAACCTGGGCCACTAAGCAAGATCCTGTTCTCCCTGCCCAGTGGATTTAAGGGCATCTGTTGGATCAAAAAAAAAAAAAAAAAAAAAAAAAAAAGCTGTTGATACCATTCAGTGATTTAGTTTTGCTTTTTGGATGGTAAATGTAGACTTGAGCTTATCTCGGTTTATCTTCTTTCAAATATGTTCATAGAAGTAGGTGAAGAAGCTTGAACATCTCCAAAGGCATTCGTTGCTTCTAATGTTCTGTTAGTGACAGACTTCTTTGTTACTATTGAAAGTGTGCGCTTAGTTTTATCTCAGGTGTTCTGAAATTCAGCCTTTAAATATCTTGTTATCGGTATACTTTGAAATCTAACCTTCGGAAGTTATGGTATGGTTGGTTTAAGTTTCTCTTGTCTGGGTCCTTTTCTTTAGCAGATAAGCTGCCCCAAATATACATTTGTTTACATAAATAGTTCACTGCATGCCACATAGTAAGAATTTAGTATTGATCGCATATGCTGTTCACTTGTTGATTCTACAAGAACATCTCCTGTTTGTTTGTATAGTGCTGGGAATTGAACATGGCCTTCATGCTATGCCACATCTTCAGTCCTGTTTTTATTTGACTTATTTTTTTTTTTCCGAGATAGGTCTCTCCTAGTTGCCCCGTCTAGGTGTGAATTTGTAATCCTCTTGCCCCAGCGTCCTAGAATGCTGGGATTACAGGCACACACCACTATGTCTATTTCAGTCTTACCTTAAAATTTGAAATTATGAGTTGGGTTTTATTTTTTATAGTACTTAAATTCTGACTGCTGTGGAGTTACGTGATTTTCGTAATTTCCCGTTAAGTTACAGTGAAACCCTACTATAAATTAATACTGAGATTCTTCATCAAATATTGATAATTTGTTTAGCTTTCTCATCTTTTAGATCACTACTCCAACCTAAAAGTTCACCTAAGTATACTGTATCTCTACGCATATAGTTCATATGTAAACTGATACTGAAGGCATTTCTGGTAGCTTCTACTTAAGTACAAAAAAAAATCATAAAAATTTTTCTGTTTTAAAAAGCTTTATTTAGCCAGATGACTAAATAACACTATGACACAACCACAACCCAAGTTTAAAAACTGGAGTGAAATCAGATTTTGTGATAGTTAATGAGTAGGTGACTATTAGAAATGTTTGATTCATTTGTCAGTCACTAATATATTTAGTAATATAGTCCAAGCTCTGTGACAGGCTCTGGGGTGACAAAGATATGTTAGACAAGTCCGCTTTTTTTTGGTGGTGTGACAGATAGAACCCAGTGCCTTGTACTCGTAGGCAGACACTCTGCGTACATCTCCAACCCCATAGACTAGCTCACATTCTTATAATTCACATTCTTCTAATTTATAAAAGATCCACCTATAATTGCAAGCATCATAAAACTACTGTGCTACAGGCACAGTGGTATTCTAAAATAGAATTTTATTTATTTATTTATTTATTTATTTATTTATTTATTTATTGTCATTTTGAGACAGGATCTCGCCATGTAGTTCAGGCTGGCCTTGGGCTTACATTGTAGCCCAGGGTTGTCTTGAATTTGCAGGATCCTCCTGCCTCACCCTTCCAAGTACTGGGATTATAGGACTGGGCCACCATACCTGGCTTCTAAAATAATCTTGAAGGACAATACAAGAAAACAAAAGAGTATACTATTGCATGAATTACTGTGATGTGTGTGGGGTGATCAATCAGGAGAGGTCTGACTAGGCTTGGAAAAACTAAAGGTACAGATAAGTCTTACACAGCTAAAAAAGAGTAGGAATTAACCTGGAAATAAGACAAAATAATGACTTGGTTTTAGTGTAAGGGAACTGACATTCAGAGGGAAAGAGCATCCTTGATTTTTTTGAGGAACTATGTACAGAACAGTACCTAGTTTGGAATGAGGGGGTGTAGGATTATTATGTAGGGTACCGGTGGCATTATTATCAGGATAGGCAAAACCAGATTTCTGATGCTAATTAATATATGTCATGCAGAGGAGTTTGGAGTTTATTCTGGAGATGCTGGAGATCCACTCGGGGTGACACTGTGGAGTGAGTTGTTGTGTAGTCAGACTGAAAAGATAGGCTCCTAAGGGGAAGGCTAGTGCCAGGCTGACAAATGCTGAGGGTCTGAGGTAATTACAAGAGGAAAAGAATAATAGATTTTACAAGTTAAGGAGAGCTTCATCACTTTTACATGTAAAATGAGAATGCATAATAACTGAAGTTATTACTTAAAATGGCATATGTGGTAGTTGAAAACAATACTTTAAACATGTACATATTTTTAAATGGTTTGTTGAAGTTAGGACTTGCAAAATTTAAGTTCTACCAATCAGATATTTTGGTCTAATGCTGTGATATTCTAACTTGTGAGATTTCAATGTACAGAGATACCACATATATACTAAAGTTAATCACCACATACCCATTGACAAATTTCAAGTTTCAGGCAAAAAGTTTCAGAAAAAAATTTGTTTTGTCTATTATCTCCCTCTCTTCCCTTGAAGTGGATAATTTTGAAGCAAAGCACAGACTTATGTATAGGTCTTTTTTTTTTTTTTTGGTACCGGGGATCGAACTCATGACCTCGCGCTTGCCAGGCAGGCGCTTAAGCCACTGAGCTAAATCCCCGGCCCTATATATAGGTCTTTATTCTGTGTATGTATAAAAGATAAGGGCCCAACCACAGTACCATTAGCATATCTGAAATTAATAATTCCTTAATGTTCCTCAACATATTTCCCTGCTTGCATTGTTTTATTCATTTGATTTGTTTAAATCAGGATCCATGGAATTCTGCACATAGTCTTTTGTTGGTAACTCGTTGCTAGTATCATTTGTTTTTTGTGTCTATTCATTTGTTATATTTTTGGGAAAAAAATTATTTGCTTTGCATTATATCTCAGGATGCATACCGATAGTGTCATATGACATGTTTTCTTTATATGTCCCATGAACTATTAATAAATTTAAAAGTTTAATCAGATTCTAGTTTCTTCCTTTGTTTCTTTCAAGGCTAGCCTTGAACCCACTATGTAGCCTGGCTGGCCTCGAACTCCCAAGTGATCCTCTGTCTCAGCCTCCCATGTCCTGGGATTATATGTAGGCTTGCACCACCATGCCCAAATTTCGTATTTGGGCAAGTACTGCTTTCTCTTACCAGATGAGTTGGTACATGCCTGTCATTCCAGGACTCTGGGAGGCTGAAACAAGATGATCATATGGGGCCATCCTGGGCTATATAGTGAGACCTTATCTCCAAAAAAAGGGTTGGGGTTGCAGAGGCCCAGGGTTTAATCCCCAGTACCATGCAAAACACTCAAAACTTTGTGTTGAATCATATTAAGAGGCCCATGTCTATTTTTTGTTGTTTTGCAGTTCTGATGATAGAGCCCAGAGCATCATGCATGTTCTCTACCCTGAGCTGTCCACCAGTTTTTTGTTTGTTTGTTTGTTTGTTTGTTTTAAAGAATGACCGGGGATTCCTGTTGTTAACTGCCTGATAAGGTCTTCTTGAGTCATTCACCTAACTGACTATTGATAAATGATTTTAGCCATTGAGTCATCATTTTGATCTTGGTCCTCTTTTTCTTTTTGGGGAACTTTTCAGCAAGATGTACAATCTTTTATTTTAACAAGTGCTTATTAAATGTCTTTTCAGTTTGGTACCTGGAAACATTATTCAGAGTAATTGAGATAGTTTTTTTTTTTTAATTTTAGTTTTAATTTTTTTGTCTTTTTGAGACAGAGTTTTACTATGCAGTTCAGGCTGGCCTTGAGCTTACTTTGTAGTTCATGCTGGTCTGGAACTCTTGCAATGATCCTCCTGCCTCAGCCTCCTAAGTGCTGGGATTACAGTCATGCACCACCACGCCTGGCTGAGATAGTTTAGAATATAAGCATCATTTGACTCTATGGGGATTCAAACTTTGTCATTTATGTGAAATAAAAAGATGAGCCTGGTTGTATTTCCTTGGGCTTAAAGTGATCTTCAGCATCCCAAGTGACTGGGATTACAAATGTAGATTGCCTGCCATACCTGGCTTAAAGTCATAATCTTTATGAACATGCCTTCTAGCCTCTGTAAAAGGCAGATGAGATTTGTTTTCTTTACCTTACTTTAGGAGCTGAGTTTAAAAAATATGGTTACTTTAAAAAATTTTTTATTTTAGTGGATAAAACCTTATAAAATCTTATAAAAGTTTATTGTTAAACATCTATGTATTATCCTCAGCACAAGTTATTTGTAACTCCGTTTTATGCTTTTTTTTTGTACTGGGGATGGAACTCACGACCTCAAGCTTGTCAGGCAGGCGCTTGTGCCACTGAGCTAAATCCCCAGCCCCTTGAAATTTTTTATGTCTTTTTATGAACTTTGCTATGTTATTGCCTGTTTTGCTAGTATTAGGCATTTAGGTGGTTTCTAGGGTTTTTTTTTTCCTTTTACATAATGAGGCATTTGGTATTTTTGTTTGCATTATCTTGTTGTTTTTAGGATGTTTTTGTTGTTTTTAGGATGATAGGTCATAAGGTACATCTTCAGCATTATAGATTCTGCCAAAGTGTTAATTAAAGTAGTAGTGCAGTTTACACTCTTGATAAGAGTATATGTTACTGTATTTACTACGTTTTTGCTTGTACTTTGTTGGTCATGAGTCATGAGTGTAAGGTGATTCCTCATCCTTTTGATGTGCATGTCCCTAATGATGTTGACTGTCATTTCAGGTTACAGGTTTTTTGACTTCCTTTTTCTTAACCTTCGCTCAATTTTCTATTTTAAATCCAATATACTAGTTGTTGTTGTTTTTTTTCTAATAAATGAGAGACAAATGTCTATCTTGTACTTTTTTATTCTTCATTTTGTTAGTGGTAAATTATTAACTTACTCCAGTTGATATATACTGGCTTTTACTTTTAATGTGGTAGCTTATCACTATTTTCTTTTTTTTTTTTCTTCTCCTAAGGTCATAATGTTATACTTTGACTTTTTAAAGTGGTGTGTCACCTCCCTCCTCAGCCCCACCGGACCCAGGGTTCTCTACCACTGAGTAAAAGCCTCGTACCTTACAGCATCTCGCTGTGCTGTCTAAGCTGGCCTAAAACTTGCTGTCCTCTTACCGCAGCCTCTCAAGCAGCGAGGTTTACGTGTGTGTACCGCCACGTATGGCTGGCGTTTCGTATTTTAACTTGAACACTTACTCATTTTTGGTTTTAGTGTTGTATTTTAGATAATATAGTGTAGTTTACACTTTCTCCTGATTTCTGTTGCTGTCTGTCATATACCAAGTTTCTGAAACGTTGTTTCTAAGTAATTTATTTCATTGTTTTCTTTTCCTATAACTGTATATTTGATTTCATTAGCAGTCTTAGACACCCACTAAATTTATTGGCAGTGTAAGAAATTTAAAATGTTTGGGTTTTTTTCCATATATGTATGGGGAGGTTTTTTTTAGTCCTAAAAAGGTGAATCTTCAGTTCTTTCATTTACATAATAATTTTTAATGTTAAAATGAATTATCTTAAGTAAGACTTTCTGTAGACAGCTGAAGAGAAAATTACTATTTGGGCTACGTTGAGGTTCATTACAGTTTAGATGTTGTATGTTCACTCAGCTGCTCACAGTTCTTTGTTAGACACAGCTGCTCACAGTTCTTTGTTACTACAAATTTGGGGCTTTAAGCAGAGCTGCAGTCTCTAGGAAGTCAGCAGTAAAAGAAAGGGGATAAGAGGAGGGTAGGTTTGGATGTGGTAGGTTTCTCTTTGCAAATATAGCCTTGGTCTGAATTTCATTCAGGTTAATCCAGTATGTCTGTGTTATACTTTTTTTTTTTTTTGGAGACAGTTTCTCTATGCACTCAGGCTGAGCTCAGGTAATCTTCCTGCCTCACTTCCCAAGTGGTGGGATTACAGGCATGTGCCACCACACCTGGTTTATGTTAAATTTTTCTACCAGTAGTCACTCTACAGATTCCTTTTGATATTTTACAGTCTTTCTCATAGAATTCACATCTGAGTTGTCAACACCATTTAATTGTTAATTAAGTAGCTGGCAGCCATAAGAATAAGTGTGTGGATTAGTATGGAGTAGGGTCGTAAGTGAAAGCAGTCAAGTGAATATGACTGTGATGGGGAAATCAGAACATGCCAAATTATTTCAACATTTGCTTTAGGTGAGCTTTTTTTTTGGTGAGTGGGTCACTATCTGTGCCATCTTTGTAGGCAATTGACCCATGTACAGTTTTATCACTTAACTCTGGATTTCTGAGTCTTTAGTACTTTTTTAAAAGATACACACTTATCAGTAGGCAACCCCCTTTTAAATTTGATGCCTTTTTTGAATATGGGTCACATTTTCCTGTTTCTGCATATGTCTAGTAATTTGAGATTATATATTGGACAATGTGTGTGTTCTTGGGTTTTGTTGTAGTCTTCTGAAGGGTACTGCTTTTTAAAATTTAGTTTAGTAATATTTATGGCTCTTGTAATTCATATTGAATTCATTCACATTGAAGCCATGACCTTCAGTGTGGTGTTATTTGGAGGGATATTGGGAAGTAATTAAAGATGGGTGAGTCTTGAGGATGATCCCTTTTCTGTAGCATCAGCCCTTGGAAGAACAGATGCTAGAGGGCTTGAATGCACACACAAACCTCCCCACTCTTCCCAAGCCTCGTCTCTCTCCCTCACTCCTCTTGTCTCTTCCCCACATTGAGAGTACAGTGAGGACACAGTCTCTGCAACCCAGAGAGAGCCTTTACCAGACACTGAACTTGCTGGCACCTTGAATTTATGAGAAAGTTATTTGATTTGTTTGAGCCAATCCTGTCTGTGGTATTTTGCTGTGGCAGCCTAAAGAGACTAAGATTAAGATAGGAATCAGCTTGACTGGATTGAAGCACCAGACTTTTTCTTTTGTATGGTAGGCAGTACACTGGCTAAGATTGAACTCAGAATACTCCTGTTTCAGCCTTTCAGAGTGTTGTGATTACAGGCATGCACCGCCATGCCTGGCTGTAATTTTAAAATGCAGTATCACAGAATGTATTCAGGTGTTAAAAAATGAATTCAACTGTAAAAAAGTTCCACTTGTTACCTTAAGTAGAATTTTAAGAGACCTTTAATTTTTTCCTCTTTTTTTTTTTCCCAACAGTTTCTAGGTCAGGATATGCTGGTACTAATTTGGAAGGTGAGATGTAACTAGTCAGTTAGTTAGTTTATTTATGGTACTGAAATTGAACCCAGTGAGTGCTGAGTCGCATTCCCAGTGCTTTTGATAGTATTTTGAGACAGAGTCTTACCAAGTTGCCCAGGCTGGCTTCAGATTCACAATCCCGCCTCAGCCTGCCGAGCAGCTGAGTAGAGTAGGTTCATGTGTACTGTGTGTGCCCCTTACTGTTGATAGCGTTAGGAAGAGTTTGCAGTTTACAGAGTTTCCAAGTGATAATCAAGATGGCTTGTATGTTTTTCTCTCTTTTAAATTAAGTTTAATGGTATATTTTAAGCATAATGATCACATTCATCATGGGAATTTGTACCTGTACATGATAGATCTTGATTCTTTTTTCCCCCATTACCCTACACTCTTTTCAACCCCTCTTCCCCTCATTTACAGAAACTTTTGTTTCCATTTTTTACTTTTTTTCATTTTCCCTTCCTTTCTTTCTCTCTCCCTCCTTTGTTTCTCTTCCCATTTGAACATTTTATCCATTTCCCAATATCTATTACACATTTTCATCCTTATATACCCTTTCAGTTTCTCACACTGAGGAAACAGTGCCGTGTTTAAACCTGTGTGTCTGATTTATTTCCCTTAAGAGTATGGTCTCAAGGTGCATCCATTCCCTAGAAATGTTGCAAGTTTATCCTCCTTTATGGAAGAGTAAGTACTTCTTTAAAAAACCTCATTTTGGGCCAGGGATTTAGCCTCAGCAGCATAAGTTCCTGTCTGGCAAGCTTAAGGTTGTGAGTTCAATCCCCGGTATCAAACAAAACAAAACAACTACCCCCCCCCCAAAAAAAAAACCCACATCTTTACCCTTTCATCCATTGTGGGCATTTGGGCTGTTTCCAAGATTTAGTTATTACAAATTGAAGAGCAATGTATTCTTGGAAATTACTGAGCAGATTTTTATTATTACAAAAAACGATATGTGAGGTAATACATGCTGATTAGCTTTGATTTATGCATTCCACACTATACATATTTCAAAGCAGTGTGTTGAAAACAACATATATAGTCCGCCCAAAAAAATGTATACACACTCTAGGAAAAAAAAACTTTATACTTTAATGCTAAATTATTGAGACGTCATGTGATTCATTCAAGTTACCTTTGGCCTCTGCAGGTACGAAAAGTGCTCCCAGTGGTGCCCAGTAAGCTTCTAGACATTCATTAGTACAGTGATCTGCTGCTTGGGTACCCTTGGTCATTGAGATTGCTGTACGTGCATTTTCAATTTTTTTTTTTTTCCTAAAGGCTGGCAGTGTAGTGGGTTTTCTGTATACACAACATCCTCTAGGGTCTCCCATACAAGGATGACACCATCTGTTGAAAAAACATTGTGATGTGGTTTTTTTCCTACATTTTTTTTTGGTGGATTCTGCATTTATGTTGTTTTTTAAGTAATTTTAAAAGCTATAAGAAGCTGGGCCTGGTGGTGCACGCTTGTAATCCCAGCACTCAGGAGGCTGAGGCAGCAGGATTCTTGCAAGTTCGAGACCAGCCTGGACTACAGTGAGCTCAGCCTGAACTGCATAGTGAAACTCTGTCTCAAAAAGACAAAGTAAAGTAAAATAAAAGCTGTAAGAGGTTTGATAGTATTGATGGTACTGGATGGAAGTATATGATTGATAAAATGAAACTTGAGAGTAGGATTTATTCGTGGTCCTGAATTTAGGTAACATACTGTTTTTAGTAGGTTTCTAATTTAGTAGGTTTCAAATGAGCATTGAAGGTGATTGTGTGAGGCAGGAGGATCATCAGTTCAAGTCTCTCCTGGGATATTTAGGGAAAACCCTGTTTCAAAATAAGTAGAAAGGGCTAGGATTGTAGCTCAGTGATAGAGCATCCCCAGGATTCCTTCCTCAGTACCTCTCTCCGAGTCATTGAAATCTGTAAGATAAGAACAGCTGCTTTGGCTTGAGGTGACTGAAAAAGACCTTTATTTCTGGACATGTTAGGTACTCATACATGAGGTTTTTTTTAGGTTTAGCTTTATTGTTATTTTAGAAGCTTGATCTAGTAAGGATTATGAAAATGCTTTTACTATTAGAAGTCCTTCCGGGAGAAAACTTAGTAGTACTCCACCATTCCTGGCTCTGACTGAATTGCAGCTCTACTTGGACTTTAGAAAGCGGTAAGGGAGACATCAGGGTCTGTGAAGGGGAAGGATCTGATGGACTTTGGGACAGACTTATGGGACTCTGTGGAAATGTGAGAGCCACACATTTATGGGATTCAGGCTATAGGCTGGCATGCTATGATGTGTCTTCTTCCCTAAGGGCCTCTTTGTGTTGCCTGGAGCTAAGAATAATTTGTAACACTCCCCTGCCCCAAGTGCTGGAGATTGAATCTAGGACCTTGCGTGTGTGTGCTGGAAAGGGCTCTGTCACTGAGGTCCACCTCCAGCCCTAATTCTTAAAAATTTTAAGGGTTTAAAAAGAAAAGAATTTGTGGGATTGGAGATTTAGCTCAGCAGCATAAAGTGCCTGCTTGGCAAGCACAAGGTTATGAGTGTAATCCCTGGTACCAAAAGAAAAGAAAGGAGGGGATAGGAGACTTGGGGATTTAGCTTAGTGGCAAAGGGCCTGCCTGGCAAGTACAAGGTTGTGAGTTTGATCCTCGGTACCGAAAAGAAAAGAAAAGAAAAGAAAAGAGAATTTGTGAGACAGTGTATGGTTCAAGTGCCTTAACATATTTACTATACATACAAAAGAAATTCATAGAAAAAGTTTATGGATTGCCTCTGCTTGTGAAAGTGTTCACTCTGCCCTTACTGAGTTACATGTGTTTGGAAAATAACTGTAGAGGTGTAGTGGGGGAAGAATGAGAAGCCAGGATTGTATGTATGTATGTATGTATGTATTTATTGGTACCAGGGATGGAACTCACAACCTTGCACTTGCCAGGCAGGTGCTTATGCTACTAGCTTATGGGGCTTATGCTACCAGCCCCAACCAGGACTGTATTTATATGTCTGTAATAGTTTATTTTACTGTTAGCAGTTTATTTTTGAGATGGGGTTTCAATTCGTTGTCTGGCTGTGAACTCTTGAGTTCAAGTGACTCTCCTGCCTAACTGTCCCAAGCAGCTAGTACTGCAGACATACACCACTGTGCTGGGTTTCTGTGGTATTTTTTGTTTGTTTTTAATAAGGCATCATACCAAGTTAAAGGTTTTGAAATCATCTGTTGTGTTTTAGCCATCTCTTTCCTAGTCCAGACCCCCTTCCCCAAATAACCATGTGGTAATACAGTACTAGTTGATGTTTAGTTGTCTTCTTATTAATCTTTATAAAGAGAGCTCTGGTGATATTTTTTTGTTGTTGTTTGAAACAAGGTCTAGCTGTGCAGCGCAGACTAGACTGGAACTCACTAATATGGACCAGGTTGGCCTTAAATTTACAGTGCTGCTCATGCCTCAGCTTCCTGAGTGTTGAGATTACAGGTGGATGCACCACGCCTAGCAGCTCTGGTGATTTTTATGTTAATTCTACTTATAATTCATTTTTCACTGAAATATTTTTACTGTTATTAAGAAAGCATACATGTGAAAAATATATACCTGACTTGTTTTATATCTGAATATTTCAGTTAATAAATAGCCATAGCTTTGCAAGCTTGCATTTAGAACCCTACTGATTTACTGGGATGTTAAATCTGTTGATTTGATTTCCCCTTATCTGTTCCCATCCTAGTTTGAGTAATCATTAGAGTTGCTGCAGGGGAAAAAAAATAAAGAGAGAGGCTTAATACAGATTAACAGTTCTTTGTAATTAACGACTATTTAGGATAAATATATTAATATATTAGTCCTTTTTTTTTTTTTTTTTTTCTTTTTGAGACAGAGTCTCACTGTGCAGTTCAAGCTGGCACTGAGCTCACTTTGTAGCCTTAGACTGGTCTCAAACTTTCAAGGATCTTACCACCTCAGCCTCCTGATTGCTGGGATTACAGGCATGTACCACCATGCCCAGCTTTTGTTTTTTATTTTTTATTTTTTGAGGCAGGGTCCTACTCTAGTCCAGGCTGGGCTTGAACTTGCAGAGATAGTCCTGCCTCAGTCTCCTGGATGCTGGGATTATAGGCATGCATTGACACATCCAGCTGTGGGGTTTTTTTTTTTTTTTCTGTTTAGGAAATTTATATACAGAGCAATAACGTTGGATTTTTTTCTTTTGAAAGTTACTACTTTGTTTCTGCTTATCAGTTTTAAAAAGATGGAAGAAGAATGGCTTATAACACCAAATGATTTTTAAATGCTTATTTTAAGTAGCCCTTAACAAGTCAGTAGAAGCTCTGGAGCCAGGACAAACTATTAGCTGAGTGACTTTGAACAATTCCCTAAATTTTGTCAAAGTCCTTGCATTTGTAATGGGAAAGTACTAATGGTACCCACTTTGTAGAATTGTGGGCATAGAATAAGTTGAGTACTCATTGTTTTTGGTACTTTTTGTGCCTCTTAGAATCAATTAAAGGTAAGCACCAAGGCACCACTGAGATAAAAACATAGTGAAAACTTGATGAGTTTAAATCAGTAAGTTAGGGTGGTGTGGTAATACACGCATGTAATCTCAGGACTTTGGAAGATTGAGACAGGAGGGGCAAAATTCAAACTCAACCTGAGAATTTAGTGATGTAGAAAAACCCTGTCTCAGGATAAAAAAGGCCTGAGATACAGCTCAGTGTGAAGACTTTGGGTTGGAACTTCAGTGGGGGTAGGGAGGGGATTGAATTCATTTTGATAGAAATTCTGCCTCCTGTGTGGAGTGGCACTACCAAATAATGTTTTCAAGTTCAGGCATAGTTGATATGAATAGATCTGTTTTTAAAGCTACAGATGGGCCTTTTAACTTTAGTTTGTGGGTGTGGAATGTGAGAAGGAGCCAGGATAAAATTAGTATATCAGCACTTGAACTGAAGTGACCAGATCTAATCGACATTGTTCGAAGTGGGTCCTGAGAAGTCTCTCTGCTCTGTGCCTCAGCTTTATCTGGCGAGCCAGTTGAATGACTTAAGTCTGGGAGGATGGAAGTCCCATTTATTTATGGAGATAGCGAGACTGCATGAGGACTGTGTTGAGTTGTAGACTCAGTAAGCTTGAGATGCTTTTTACAAGTGAGAATGGTGCTGAATGAGCAGATCATGAGCATGGAGTGCCATCTGGTATGGAAGTAGAAATTTGTGAGTCCTAGATGTTTCGGTGATAAACTGGCCATGGTTGTGGAAAACAAAAAGAAGTCTGATGTCAGCTCTTTGAGCAGTTGTGGAGGGCTGGGGCTGCAGTGCCATGAGGAACATGTGCTTAGCATGGGTGAGGCTGTGGGTTCTTTACTCAGCACTGGAGAAACAGCAGGAAAAAAGATGGGGAGAAGAGGAGGAGTCAGCAAGGGAATGGAGGAGTGTGGGCTGTGAGGGAGGGGCGTTAGTGCTCCCAAGAGCTTCGGTCAGTGCTGCTGATCTGTCAGTGAGGTTAAGGCCTGAAATTTGACCTTTGGATTTGAAGAGTGTCATTGGTGATTTTGTCAAAACTTAACTTCAGGAGAGTGGTTGACTTGAAAACTGACTGGAATGGGTCTTAGAAAGAGGGAAGAAATGAGAAAAATGATTGCACATGCCTACTTGGTAGGCTGAGGCAGGAAGGTTGCTGCAGGTTTGAAGTCAGCCTGGGCAACATAGTGAGTTCAAGATCAACCTGAACTACATAGTGAGATCCTGTCTTCTTTCTTTCTTTCTTTCTTTTTTTTTTTTTTTTAAGAAATCTTTTCCAGTGTTCTTTATTGCAGACGTGGGACCCAGTCACATGCGGAGTGCACTGTAGTCATGTGACTTGCAATAATAGGAGAAACACTCCTGGACCTTCTCTGGATACTTAGTGGGCTGGGAAGAGATTGGTTGCGGTTCTCTTTGGATTGCTTCTGTTTTCTGAGTGAAATGGAAAGAGTGAGAATGTCAGATGAAGAAGTATTGGAACTTTATAGAGAGGAGATAATCAGAAATCCAAGAGAATGAGAAGATGCAGCAGGGAAAAACAGTGGGATTTTGGAGCATCTAATGATTCACGCAGTTGAGGTTCATGATCAGGACTTAAAAGTGAATCCAGTGGGCATTGTTTTGTTTTTGCTAGTTATGTTGACAGCGGGTAGGTGGCCGTAGCGTGCACTCAGAGCAAAATGACATGTTATTATAGCAAAGCTAGAGGTTTCCTTCCTCTCCTGTCTCCACCTCACTTGTTTGCAGAATGATGTGAAAGAAGCAGGCTCCTCAGGAGGTAACAAGAGTTCACTTAAACTAAAAGGTGTTGAAGGGAGTATAGGAAATTTTGGTGGTAAAAAGGCTTTAGGTTTGGAAGTGACGGTGTGGTTTATTTATTTTTTTTTTTATGGCTAGTGGGCCCGAATAATTTGCTTCTGCCTGGTTTAAAGACATTTCACTTGAATACTAAGTTTTAAAAAACAGCTCATACATTAACATCTTCTGTTTTAAAACAAAGACAGTAACACACGTGCCATAAGTTCACCACCACTGCCCCTAGGAATTCAGGCAGAAGCCCAAGTAGATCTTTCTAATTAGAAATAATTTCAGGTTTATTGAATGGTTGAAAGGCTAGTATGAAAAATCCTTGAGAACTTTTCACCAGTTTTCCCCAATATAGCACTTTCTCTCTCATTTATTCTTTCTTAGGATATGCCTATTTCATGTTTCAGAATGTTTTAGAACAGAGTTGTTGAACAGAGTAGCCTGTTAAATGGTATCTTTTTTTCCTTACTCTTGTGCTGCTCTGCCCCCATGTTTTCTGGAGGCAGAATCTCTGCTTCGGTTCACCACGCTGTCCTCAAACTTGTGACCTTTCTGCCTTCATCTCTTAAGTAGCTGAGATTAGGTCCACCACACCTAGCTGGAACTATATTTATGTATTTATCATTAAATTATTTTCTCCTTACATTAGTGGGTAACTTAAAAAAAATCCTTAAAAAATCTTTTTGTTTTAGTCCCAGAAATCCTGGATAGAAAGCACTTTGACCAAGAGGGAGTGTGTATATATCATTCCAAGTTCCAAGGACCCTCACAGGTATGCATTCCTTTATTCCTTTTGGGTTTTCCAAAAATTTAGATGTGAATTATAGTTCTGTGTATTTATTTTTTTTTTTATTTTTTAATTTTTTTTTAGTTCTGTGTATTTATTGAAAACAAATGATTAAATTATTTGTAGTTACTTTTAATTTTGATAGTTACTGTTGATTGATATCTTGGGATTGGGAGAAGAGACAGTATTATAAGGTATGGTACTGGATTTTGGCTTTCTTAATGACATTTACAGCATAAAAGCTCTCCAATTGTTCACTGTCTCTGAACCTCAGTTATGGTCATGTATTAAAGAGAGGTTGTTAAGGCTCTCTTTAAAAACTTACTGGTCCTGCGAACTTAAAAATGTTTGTTTGTCTTCTTGTTTTGGGGACATCTATTGAATACACAGTATAGGCTCACCTTAAGAAACTGTGTGCATCTAACAGTCTGGTATTTTTGAATCCCCCTCTTTGTGCCAGGCATTTAACTCAAGGCCTGCCCAATGTGCAAGTGCTGCACAGCTGAGCTTTGGCCCCAGCACCCTAATAGTCATTCTTTTTTTTGCCATTATGTGATGTATAGATCTCCATATAGAAAACCTGTCATCAGAGACCATGGATATGATCTGATGTTGTTTGTTTTTTGTCTTTAAAGTACTGGGCGAAAATTAACATTTTAAGGAAACTAGATCCTGTGAGATATTTGCTCAAATATTTTAAAAAGTGATTTACTTAAAGTTTTCTTTTTTTTTTAAATAATTTTATTTAAAGAGAAAACAAAACAAAACAGAATAAAGGGTAGCAACAATACAGCATTCCAAGGAAAAAAGGAAAAGAACAACAACAAAAAAACCTAAAAAAAAGTATTGCTTGACAAATTACATACTGTTAAAGTTTTTTTCTGAGGACTAAAAATAAGATAAAAGGTTAACACAAATTATAGCTACTATGTACATTTCCTAACCATGTAATAAAGCACCTTTCTTCACAAGCAGTTAAAGTGGCAAAGACATTTACCTTTCCCACCTTCTGCCAAACCTTGTTCCCTGTCAGATTGTCTTTCTTCAAGTTTTACTTTTGCTAGGTACATTACTCTTTCAAAAGCTGGCTAAGTGACATGATTTAAAAAAAAAAAGTTATCTCTTTTAAGTTACAGTGTCTCTCACTATTCTTATTCATAGTGAGTACTGGTAAAAGTTTGCTGAAAAGAATTTCCAAAACAAATATAGCACGTTGTCACATCAGCCTGCCATTTGGATTCAGCATTTCTTTCTATTTTAATCTTCCCTCTGCATAGCTTTTGTTTTAAAATATTGCTGCATTCTATGTGTAAAATGCATCTGGTTTTAAATAAAATATTAAATATATTTTTCATTTTGTAATATTTTGTAAAAAAGGTAGTTAATATTCTGTTAGTGTTTATATCACAATTTATATGTCTGTTCTGTTACTGGACCTTTGAGTTGTTACTGGACCTTTACAAATTAAAGTTAGGCCAAGATGAATATTTTTGTGGATAAAATATTTTTAAAAATGTAAGCCTTTCCTCATTTATATAATGTCAGAAACAGTATACATTATCACTAATAGTAAGAGTGCTTGCTTTACTAAATAATGGCTCAAGTAACGTGTTCGACCATGTCAAGAAAAAGTAACATAGAAACACACACACACACACACACACACACATCCTTTTTAGGCCAGATTGCCAGATTTCACTGTGTTGTCTAGGCTAGTGTTGAATTCCTAGATACCAGTGATCTTCCTGACTCAGCCTCTCAAGTATTGGGACCAGAAATGGGCACATGCTATTGTCTCAGGGTCTTTATTTTTAATTAGCAGTGATTGTCATTTTAGGATTACGCTTATGGTTTTATACATACATGCCTTTTAAAAAAATTTTAATTGGCAATTGAATCCAGAACTGTTTACACTGAGCTACCACCACAATTCTTTTTTTTTTTTTTTTTTTTTTTTTTTGAAAGAGAGAGTTCTGGTAAAGTTGCTAAATTTCCCAGGCTAGACTTGAGTCTTTACTCTTTGTTCGGCAGCTTCCAGGAGTGCTGGGGTTGCAAGTGTGCATCACCAGTCTCAGCATAGGGTTTGGTTTCCGTTTACATTTACTTGATTACTACAGAAAATATTTTGTATTTTAAATACACCAGCAGTTTAAGTAAGTTCTGTGAATGTTTTTTAAGTCTTCTGAGATTATTAGATAAGTTTAATGTCTTTTCATAGACTCAGTAGATTCTGTGATATATTCTAATTTTTACTATTTATTAAGTATGTTAGTTTGACATGACTGGTTATTTATAAAGATGAGATTAGAATTTAGATCTTAGTTCAATGTGTCAATTCCCAAGTAAAACACTTTATTTCAGAGAAAGTAAATAGATTGTATTAGAAAGACATTCATTTTGTATAATTTTTTTTAGTTCATTTTGTACAAATAAAAGCAGTTGTCAGGTGTTAAATCGCAAGATGTTATTAAGTATCTTCAGGTGGAATCTTTCATATGAGGCGTAATTTATTATCCAAGTTGGTTCTCACTTTCTGTACTAGTTGGGTTTTTAAATTAATTTTATATAAATAATTAATGTACCTGATACAGACTTTGCTGTTATAAGTGAAAGTCTCTTCTCCATGTCTCTGTTTTAGCTGTAAATTGTGTATACCAAAATAATATGGTATTATCTATTCCTTGAGATACCATCCAGGAATTGATACAGTCTTAGCATGCGTAAGCAGATTCGTACATGTCCTCCTCCTCCCCACTTAAAATATACTGTTTAGCCTGTTGTCTGACTTGTATGATGGAGCTTTTACTTTGTTCTTCATCAGTGCATGTTAGTTCTATGACAGAATCATTAGTTTTAGTAGCCTCTTATTAATGAATATTGTATTTTTAGGTTTTCTCTGTATTAGAAGAAAATAATACACTGTATTATTACCTTGTACATGTATATCAGATATGTTTTAGCCCCTATTTTAGAACTAGAATTAGTAGTATGTAAGGAAGTCTGCATTTTATTTTGATGAATATTTTTAAGTTCTTTGTAGAAATAGTGTTACACATTCCTACCAGCACATACAAAACTTTCTTCATATTCTCATGAAGGTACTGTGTTATGTTTTAAAATATTTTTGCTATTCACATCTCTTCATGTTAATGTGAACTGTCCATGTAATTTCCCTTTTTATATTGGGGATTTTTTAAAATTGAGGAAACTCTTTATGTATTTGTGGAACTAGCCCTTTGCAAAAATTTCTTTCTCAGTTTGCTTTTAGACTTTACTACTGGTAGATTTTGTTTGCTACATATAAATGTTATGTTTTTAAGTGATTAAATCTTTCAACAATTTCTAGATTTTATGATAAAATTGATTGTTTTTAAAATACAGAAACTTGAGTTTTAAGTTTATTTGAATGTATAAATCTGGGCATACACATCTTTGATATCAACTGAAAAATAAAGTTAACTAAATAATTTTCCTTGGCTTCATATTTTTGTATCAATTTTATATAGCTTAAAATAGTTTGGCTTAACATAAAATTTTTTGATGTAATAATTTATTTGCCTTTTCATATTTTATAGATGCCTTCCAGGATGTCAAATATGTCAGCAACTTGTCAGGTATGTTTATTATAACTATACTGCACAAAATTGAAAAAGTAAAAAAAAGTAATATGTTAGAAATACTAGTTAGACACACTGAACTAAAACTCACATACTGTTATGTTTGAAAGATGCTTTACCTGGAGTTAGAAGAGTAGATACTACTTTTTGAAACTCAAGTAAATCTTTGAGTTCTAAAGTTGGGTGTTAGTAAAGGTAGAATGAATAGGTTTTCTGACTAAGAGAGTAGCTGTGGTGAGCCTTGACAGTTAAAGATGTTTTAGTTCTAGGAACCTACCAAATAGGAACAATAAGACGGGATTGGAGAGAGCTAAGCCTGGAAAGTAAATAGAGACCAGGTCATCTCAGTGCTCTGTATGCCATGCAACGTATTTTTACCCTTTTATTTAAAGGAATTAGGTAAGTGATTGACACGCTGGATTTTCTTTTTTGTTTAGTTTTGTTTTTTGTAAGAGCAATTGGTATTTTGAGATGATTGGATTATGAGGGAAAAAAGACCAGTTCCAGAAGTTTTGGAATAATTGTGGCAAAAACTGGGAACTTGAAGTAAGATAGTGGCTATGATGATAAAGAGAATTAGATATACTTGAGAGGATTACTGAGATAAATACAGTAGGGTGTGAGAGAAAGAGAAGATTTGAGTGTGGAACTCTAAAGATTTCTTCCCTAGGCAACTGAGTGAATAGTAGTAACAATTTATTAAGGTCTGAAACAAAAGAGAGGAAGAGAAAGCCTCTGGTTAGTAGGCTGCAAACAGAAGTGGATAGAATGAATTTATTTTTAGGTACATAGTTTTTCAAGCAACTGGGTGAAACTAAAAACAAACTTGTCAGTTTTCTATTTGCCCCTGTATTTACTCAGTGTAGCCCCATTCATCGCTTCCTACAGATGGGACATTCATGTAATGTCTTACCTTTAGGTGGAAGAGCTTCCTTTAGCATCTCATTGTCACTATACTGGAAATGTAGTTTTGCAGTTTGATTCATCTGAAAGTATTTTACTTTCAAATTTAAAGAATACTTTCACTGAATATAGACTTCTCAGTTGAGGTTTTTTTTTTTTTTTTTTTTTTTAATTCCAGCATGTATTTTTATCTTCTGGCTCTTGTTTATACCTTAAAGGCAGCTGTCGTCAGTGTTGTTCTCCCCTAGTATGAAATGGGGCTGTTTGAAAGGTTTTTTGCTTTATACTTTTGGTTTTCAGCAGCTTGTCCATACTGTGCCTGCGAATGGTTCTCTTTAAACTTATTCTTCTTACTCAACTTACTGTTCAAATATCTGCTAGTTCAGATGTTTTCACCTAGTTGGGAAAATTTCAGGCATTGTTCTTAAAATATTTTGCTACCCTATTTCTCTCTTCTCTCTGGGACTCTAGGTACACATGTATTAGAGTATTTGATGTTTTCTATAGGTCACTGTGGCCAACTTGCCAGCCTGCTTGCTTGCTTTCTGCTGATCTTGTTTATCAAATTGGTTATTTTCTGTTTATCTTTCTTGGGGTTCATTAACTCTTATTTCTTCAATTGCCAATAGGTTATTTTGCCTTTCCAGTGAACTTTTCACACATTGCATTTGTCAGTTTTACAATTTGATTCTTTATTGGTTCCATTTCACTGCTGAAATGCCCTGCTAATGTCCACTGTTGACCATCTATTCCTTCGTCTTTCAACATAATTTATAACATGTACTAATTTCATTATCTGCACTTTTTAGAATCCATTTGTTTTTCTGTTGACAGTGGATCAGATTTTCTTTTTTGTATGTCTAGAATTTTTAAAAATTGTAAACGATCTACTATGAGGTCTTGATTCTGTTATCTCTATAAAGGGTGTTCAGTTTCGATCTGGCTGTTGGTTAAATTATTGATAGATTCATGTGGGGTGTGATTTTCTTTGTTGCGGCAATTGTTTCTTTTTTTTTTCTTTCCAAAATTTTTTTTTTTACTTAAAGAGAAGAAAGAAGAACAAAACAAAACAGAATAAGGGGTAGCAACAATACAGAATTCCAAGGAAAAAAGGAAAAGAATAACAACAAAAAAACCTAAGAGATTATTACTTGACAAATTACATACTGACTTCTTGGAAATAGTTGTTCAAATTATAAAGTTAAAACATGTAAAGTAGACATTCAAACAGTGAGTCTGTTAACAGTTCTGTTCCACGATTTGACAAAAAAGCAATATGGTCATCCATCTTCCGACTCAAATATACATTCAATTATATCAAAAGGGTAAAATTAAACACAACAAAACAGAACAAAGTGGATCACAAGAAAGCAATGTAAGGGACAAAAATTCCAAAACTAGACAATTGGAGATATTCACTCTCTATCGCGTTGACTCTTGTTTTCTTCCAAATAGTTGTCCATATTGTCACATACAGGGAATTCACATAAAACAACATAGTATGGAATTGATCTGAGCAGGACGAGGAGGGCGTTTCAGGTCTTCAAGACCAGACAATAGGGAAGCCAAGAATGGCTGTCCTAGTGTCTCTCATTCTCCTAAAAACAGCTGTCCATACCTTCATATGTGTTGAACTTAAAACAAGCTAAAATCACTTTGAACAAAGAATGATAATTTTGCTGGATTACACATCGTGACATTATGGAATCAGCACCGGGTACTGTAGTGTCTCTTTTTCTTCAAAGTAGTTGTTCATTTCAACATGTGTTGTATAGTTGGTTCTTGTAAAGTGTTTATAAGCTCTACACATGCATGAGTCTCTAAATGTATATCTATCCTTTCTGTATTAGAGGTGAAAACAAAACAAAGCAAGATAAAACAATTTCTAGAAAAGCATGAAGCAAAAAAGTCATATATAACCGCAATACAAGGTGATCTACAATGGTTACCATGATGTCTCAGCAGTATGTAACAACATTAATAAAAACAAAGCATTGGAGACATTATAAGACTTCAAAAGCAAGTAATAATCAAACCAGAGTGGGTATCTTAATGAATCTTGTCATCTTCAGTGTAGTTGCCTATACTCTTAGACTTGATGCTATCCATCGTAACAGATTTAAATAAAATCAGTCAATATAAAGTAGCAGTCTAACAACCCAGATTCAAATAAGATCAGTCATAATAAGACAGTATAAGTTATAAAGGGTTTCAGATTAAGTTGATAGGAAATTAGGGATGATTACCATAATATGTCCTCTTATTTTTGGGATAGCTGACCATGTCCTCAAGTCTAGCGTAAGTTGACAAATTGGAACAGCACGTAATCCATCCAAGCAGAGTGATGAGAATAATGTAAATTTTAAATGTTGTCACCCAATTAACAATATCCTCTGCCTTCCTTTTTTAGACAATTCCTCCCCTTTCACTCCCATAGGGTGCACTGCTTGTTTTGGGTCCCACTGCCTCCCTATATAGAGCAGCTCAATGGACCCTATCTCCTGATCTACTCTGCCCGTGTTTCTCTCTGTTAATATTTCAAGGCCATCTATACTAGAGATTACAGCCAATCTTCTCTGCCTTATTTCTGCTATTCTGTTTTTCTGCCATTGGTTGTCTATTTTTCTGTTCCACTCCACTGTCTGCCCTGTTCACTGAGGCCTCTCTGCCATTGTTCCTGAAATGCTCGTATTCTTGTTCTCTCTCTCTCTAAAATGTTCTTCAGTATTTTTTTAGGGTTGGATTGGTGGTCACAAATTCTCCAAGTTCCTCTTTGTCATGGAAGCATCTTGTTTCTGCATTAATTTCTAGAGAGAGTTTTGCAGGATACATCAATCTGGGCTGGAGATTGTTCTCCTTCAGGGCTTGAATTACTTCACTCCAAGTTCTTCTTGAACTGATGGTCTGCATCGAGAAGTCTGCCATGATTTTGATGGGTTTTCCTTTATAGGTGATCTGTTTCTTTTCTCTGATGGCTTTTAATATTCTGTTCTTACATTGAATTTCTGGGATCTTGATTATTATGTGTCTAGGGGTAGCTCTGTTTTGGTTGTAGGTGACTGGAGTTCTGTATGCTTCATACACCTGCATATTATTTCCTTTTTGTATGCTTGGGAAATTTTCCTTAGTGATTTCTGTAAATAGCCTTTGCAATTCCTCTGTTTTGACTCCTGCTTCTTCATTCACATGCTTTATTCTTAAGTTACAGATCCTCTTGTCGTCCTCTAGCTTTCCAATTGTTACTGTCTGCTCCCTTGTTATTTTTAAGAGAGCTTACCTTTCATGATCACACATTGCAAGCCTGTATTCAATTTTTGATAGTCTATCTTTGGTTTCTTTCAAGCAGTTTTGCCAGTTTTCTATGGAGTCTTTAGGTTCCTGATAATCTCTTTGAATTAGCTTCATGAATTCTAGGTTTTTCTTGTTTTCTTCATTAAACGTTTCTCTCCTTTTGTGTTCCTCCATTCTTTTGTCTGTGTCTTCTTGAGAGGTGCCCAGCCTTTCTTTTATTAATCTACTTATCTCTTGTTTAATTTGAATTAATATTTCAGTTTTGATCCCGCTTACGAGGTCCTGAAGATATCTCTTTATGTCTGCTACCGCTGTGTTTGATGTTGCATGTTTGCTGCCCTCAATCTCTTTTGTACTTACCTCTCCTGGATCAATGTTCTCAGGGTTGGGGGCTGGGGATTTTTTCTTATTTCTCCCTTTAGTCATGTTTTTGGTTCCTTCCATACAAGTGTACAGTGTAATTTCCAGCCCCTTTTCTTGTTGGTTAAGGCTCCTCTGGAGCACGCAGGCTAGGGGCTTCTGCCCTCTGCCAGCCGCTATCAGAGAGTGAAGTTCAAGCAAGCGCAGTGTGCACTGGCTCCTCTCCTCCGGGCCAGTCAACCTTTGCAGGCCTTCACTGCGTCAATGTGCGGCTGTGCTCAGGGAATTAGTTTGTAGCAACCCACTGGGTCCTGGCCAGGGGCACAGCCCAATCCAAGCAGATTCCACCAATCCGATCGGCGAGGGGAGCATCCTACTGAAGCCACTTCCTTATGGAGTTAAGGCTGTCCTGCCCAAATCCAACATGTCTTCCAATCGGTTTCCCCTTTCCCGTGGGAGGGTCTTATTCCCATCACTCACCACATGTTGATGCCAGTCCCTGAGAACTGCTGGGCTCCCAGACCTCCAACTTCAGTGCGGCTGTGGCACAAATTCACGGTGCCTCTGGGTGGGTCATGTGCAGGGCCAGGTCTGGGCGAGGGGCACGCAGGGCTGTTGGCAGCTCCACGCTCTGGCCGCTCAAGCCAGTTGCATCGGCGTAGTTCGGTTGGTCAGGTCGCTCTCGCAGGAATTCAAGCGGCTTGAGGAGGGCACTGTGTTTGCTGACCTTAGCTTCACTAATGGTAGCCCTGGGACCTCATATTTGAGTGGTTTTTTTAACTTTAGTTTCTACCTGGGTTGAGAGAGTCCATCTCTCTCTGTCTGGGTCTCTCCAGGGTGTTAAATTCTGGCATTTAAGCTGTCTCTCTCAGTGAGGATCTCTCTCCTGCTACCTACTGGTCCACCATCTTTGGAAACTTGGCAATTCTGTTTCTATTTTGAACTTTGTCCTAAGTTGCACACCTTATTTTGAACTCTTTTTGGAGGTTTCGACTGAATGTTCAAAGTACACAGTAATGTCTGTCACTCTAAACATAACCATAGTGAGTCTCAGATTGTGAGCCGGAGCTGAGCCCCACAGTAGGTGATTTCTGTGGGTATCACAGAGTCTTGCCTGACATACATACACCCAGGACCCATGGAGAACCCTTATGCGAATTTTGTTTTCTTCTCTCTGGTGTTGGTCTTCTTTGATGCCCTGCCACAAGTTCCAGTATTTTTGTTCTCTGCTTCCCTGCCATGGCAGCACCTGCACACAGTGGCCGAGGACACTCCCAGGCTGTGTGGTCCTGGGGTTTGCATGATGTGTGTATAGAATCACCCTCACTTCAAGGGCAGTGGCCCATGCTGCTACTTAAGCAATGCCTGAAAGTAGCTGTTGTACATATTTTGTCTACTGCTGTGTCAGGAGTCCCCAAGACTCTCCTTAGGTTCAGTGATAAGCTAGTAGAGTGAAGCACATGGCAGCTTGCCATGCTGCTCATTGGCAGCATCTCATAAGTAGTATGTAATTGTATGGAGGAAGTTTCCTGAAAATGTTCCTAATGAACATGGTGAGTATTCCTATATCTATCAAGATGATTGTCTGTTTCCCATTCATTTTATGATATGGTAAATTTATTTGTGACTGTTCCCAGAATGAGCTCTTCTTGAAATGGATTTTTAAAAAATACACAGCTGGGTTCAATTTACTAATATTTTATGAAAGGTTTTTGTGTTTATCCTAATGAGCATCCTAATGGTCTAGTTTTATATTTTAATGCTTCATCTTTTGTTAAGTCAGAATGTGTCTTATCTTACAAAATGCATTGGGAAATGTTTTCTGTTATGTTCTTTGAAAGAGTATATGTAGAATTGATTCTGTTTCCTCTTAAAGATTTGGTGAAATTCACTAGTGAAGCTATCTGGCCTTCAATTTTCTTTGTGAGAATATTTATTAATGATCAGGGCACATGGTGTCTAGGTTTAATGCAGTCCTTCTAATTATTTAGAACTCTGTGTGAGATTTCTCCACTCTGGCCCATGGAAGCCTAAACTGTTCTCTCTGCTCCATGTGAGCTTCAGGAATTGTTTGGCATACTACTGTCTATTAGTTCTTACCTTTCCTTTGAATAGTTTATTCTTACATAAAAGTCTCTGTAGGTATTTGAAACTCTTTGCAGCTCTCTCCTTTTGTTTTCGTAAAACAAACTAACTGCCTTGGCTTGCTCAAAGTGATCTGAGTTTAAGATTTTTATCAAACCGGTGAGACTCCCCAGGCCGTATTAGGTTCCAGTTTATTGCATTGTGGTCCAGTGTGTACTTTCAGGCAGAATGCTCTCCCTGTTTCTGCCTCAAGCTTCAGACAGATGCAAGACCACCTTTTGGTCAGTTTGTGTTTCCTTGAATTCTGTATACATGGAATCATGTAAATAGGTGCTCTTTGGCATTTGGCTTCTCACAGCACAATGGTTTTGTGATTCATATGTATTGTTCTGGCTGTTAGTAATTCATTTCATTCTGTCTGTTAGTAATTCATTTCATTCTGTTGCTGAAAATGATTTCTGCTACATGGCTATACCACATTTTGTAGATACCCCAGACCAAATCTGGATGATGATGTGTTATCTTATACTAATGTATAGATACTGGATAGCCTAATATAAGTAAAGCTTTTCATTATTGTTCATCAGTTTATTCATTTTAATTCATTTTTTCATTCTAATTTTTCAGAAGGTCTTTATAACCCTAACTTTTTCTCACTAGGTGTTTCTGTGGTCGCTTGGTCAAGCAGCATGCTTGTTTTACTGCAAGTCTTGCCATGAAATACTCAGATGTGAAATTGGGTGACCATTTTAATCAGGCAGTAGAAGAATGGTCTGTGGAAAAGCATACAGAACAGAGCCCTACAGATGCTTATGGAGTCATCAATTTTCAAGGAGGTTCTCATTCCTACAGAGCTAAGGTAAGTCACATACTTGATTTTTTTTTTTAACTTCATTTGTCTTGTTACCTGAATATAGTAAGTATTTATATATTCATTTAAATACTGTGGTGTTGCCGACTGAACACAGGACCTTTGCATGCTTATACAAGCTACTACATCAGCCCCTTTTTTGGGACTGGGCTTGCTGAATTGCCCACACTGGCCTGGAACTCGTGAATTTCCTGTCTTAGGCTTCTGAGTAGCTGCGATTATAGGAGGCTAATAATATTTATTATCTAACAGTGACAGAGCTTACATTATCTGAAAGAACAGCTAAACCACCCTTACTCCCTTTGAGTTTTGATTTTTTTCTTATGTTAAGTAAGAGATGTCTTTTTGGCCATGGGTGCTGCGTGCCATTAGCCCTAGCTACTTGAGAGGCCTAGGTGGAAGAATTGCTCGAGCCCAGGAGTCTGCAACCCAGTAACATAGGGAGACCTAGTCACAAACACAGAGCAACTGAAGTGTCTTTTTAGCAGTGTATGGTTGGTTTTTTAAATTTAAATTCTTAAAAAAAATTTTAAATTCTTATATTTGAGTTTAAACTTACCATCGTATTATGAGTTACCTATTTGTTTCACTTTCTTTTTTTGGTACTGGAGATCGAACTCATGACCTTGCGCTTGCCAGTGTTTCACTTTTCTTATTTGTTCCCTTTTGGATTTAAAAAAAAATTATCTACCTTCTTTATTAGCATGCTATTTAATCCTTTTTCTATTCCTTAGAGTACTACTCTTACTAAATGCTATAAAATATACTTTAATTTGTTACTGTCTATTGCAAATGAGTACTTTTTACTAGTTTTTCTGTAATGCAAGAACATCTAAATAATTTGTATTTGTTTTCCTTGTGACTTAGTGTGTTTGTCAGCATGAATCTTTTTGTGTGCATTAAACCCCACAACATACTGAGACATTTATATTAAAGCATAACCTTTGTATTATTTTGCCTGCCTTTCCATAGTGATAAGATAAGCAGTTCATTATTTCCAACTTTTCTTATTTTCCTAGGCTTGTGTGTTCTTGAATTATGTATACATGGAATCATATAAATGGGTACTCTTTGGCATCTGACTTCTCTCACTCAGCGCAGTGGTTTTGCAATTCATATGTATTGTTGTGTCTATTAATAATTCATTTCATTCTGTTGCCAAGTATGATTTCATAGCTCTCTAATGCCTTGAAACATATGTTATTTTTCTTCTGGTTTCTGTAGTTTCCATAGACAGTTATCCAAAATGATCTTGTCTGTCATTGTTGGATGTGAAAATCCTTACCTATTCCTAACCTAGTGGTTTTACTTTATATGCCTAAGCATAACAATCAGTTAAATAAAATAAAAGTAATGCAGACAGACTTAGTGTAGAGCAAGTCCTATGTATAAAGCAATCTTAAGGGATCCTGAAAGCTACTCAGTTTTGGAGAATTTTGATTTTTTTTTTTAAAGGTTCATTTGTTGTTACAAAGACTTTGTTGTTTCATCACTATAAAGGAATGAGCAGGTCACCATTTTTGCAAAGAAACTTTTCTTAGATGTGATTTTAAAATTGTATCTTTTGCATATTTGAAGTTTGCTTTTAAGCATGTGTGTACTTTAGACAAAGAATGAGTTAAAGTGATTATTCAGGTGTGTTTTGTGATGTCACTTAAAAATATTTTTGAATCAAAAGTTATTTTTCCACGTATGCAATTGCTTATTTGCTTATTTCGTATGTCTTTTTTTTTTTTCTCTGACAGTGGGGATTGAACCCAAAGCCGTTGCACATAATAGGCAAATGCTGTATTGTTAAGCTACATAGCCGTTTTATTTCAGTTACTCATTCATTCATTGGGATGGTATTGGGGTCAAACCGAGGGCTTTCACACTTTTAGCCCTTACTTACTTGTGTTTTTGTGTTTGTTTGCTTTATTTTGAGGCAGTGTCTCAGTAAGTTGCCAGTATAGGCTTATACTTGTGATCTTCCTTTCTCAGCTTCCTGGACTGCTGGGATTATAGGAATGTGCCACATTATCTTTTTAATAGAATGATTGTGTAGAAACTTAAGGGGTGAATCCATCTGAACACGATTGTTGTGGGTTTTGTTTTGTTTTCTTGTGTTTGCTATTATTAATGTGCTGGAGATTGAACCTACTTACATGCTTCACCATTGAGTTTACAGCCTCAGCCCTGCATTTAAAAGTGTTGAGATTTTCTGATTATTTTGTACTTTAATTAAATATATTTATTTCCAGTGAAAGAAATAGTCATCCATATTTAAAATATCTTTTAAATTTTATTGCATAGTCACAATTGTGTTATAAATGGTCCAGATCACTGGCAGAATTTTTAAACAGAAAATGTAGTATTTATTTTCCCAGCAAGTCTTAGAAGCTTCCATTTTTGCTCTCACAGTTCTTCTCTTCCCTTTTCTAATCATTTTAACTGGTCCTAATGTTTCTCACTCAGTGTGTGGTTGGTTTTTTTTTTTTTTTTTGGTACTGGGTATTTAATTTAGACTCACTCATGGTTAAGTAAGGCAGAAATACTGTGGATAAATTTGTAAATTGGGTTAATTGATAATTGAGTATAAACAAAGTAACATTTGTGTCTTAATGTTTATAGATATAGAGTGCCACTACATCTATAGACCTCACAGAATGATTTTTCCAACTTTAAAATCACTTGTGTGCTGGGCACGGTGGCACATGACTGTAATCGCAGCACTCAGAAGGCCGAGGCAGAAGGATTGCCATGAGTTCGAGGCCAGCCTGAACTATGTAGTAAGACCTTGTCTCCAAAAAAATAAAAAATCACCTGCAATTGTTTTATGCCTGGGACTGGGAGTGTGGATACATTGAAAGGATTCCATGAAATTTGTTCTTATGTAATCTGATTGAACTATATTTTTTCCCAAAATAAGATAATATTGTGTTATGAAACTTGTGCAAATTTCAATTATTTTGTTCTTTTAAAATATATTTTAGTATGTGAGGCTATCATATGACACTAAACCTGAAATCATCCTGCAACTTCTGCTTAAAGAATGGCAAATGGAATTACCAAAACTTGTTATCTCTGTTCATGGAGGAATGCAGAAATTTGAACTTCACCCACGAATCAAACAGTTGCTTGGAAAGGGTCTTATTAAAGCTGCAGTTACAACTGGAGCCTGGATTTTGACTGGGGGAGTAAACACAGGTAATATGATTATACTATTTCTCTTAGTATACTTGATAATTTTTATAATAATAAGAAGACATTTGAAACAGTAGTCAGTACTGAATACTGAATTTGCTTGTTAAATAATGTACAATTCCTGGATTAAAAACTGAACTTTGTTAATGTCATTGAAACCTAAACAATGCACCTCAGAGTTCAGATTGGCCAGCTGCAGATCATGTTCCAAATCTAGCCTTGATCTTGGTTTTGTAAATAAAGTTTTATTTGTGTGTAGCCATAGTCATTTTTTTATGAGTGGTCTGTAGCAATTTTTGTGTTACAGTAAGACAGGTGAGTAGGGTGACAGAGATTGGCAAATGCCTTGAAAAACCTAAAATCTTTTTTTAAAAATTTTTTTATTTTGAAGAGAATAAAACCAACTGAGAGAAAAAATGGGGTCAGTCAGAACAAAAGAATGGGCATAGTACATGTCTTAAAACCAAAATACAAGATGATCAACAATGGTTACCATAAGGTCTCTTGTTATCTTCAGTAGAATTGTCCATATCATCAGGCATAATAAAATTGAACATAATAATACAGAACAAAATCAATAAAAACAAAACATTGGAGACATAGGACTTCAAAAAAAGATAATAGTCAAACCAGAATAGGTGTCATAGTGAATCTTACTGTCTTCAAAGTAGTTGCCTATACCCTTAGACTTGATACTGTCAAATAAAACAGATTTGAATAAAATCGATCAAAACAAGATAGTAATCAAACAAAACAGATAAAATCAGTCAAAACAAGACAGTAAAAAGAAGATAAGACTTCAAATTAAGTTAATAGGAAATCAAAAATGGTTACCATAATATATCCTACTATCATTGGAATAGCTGTCCATGCCATCAAATCTAGTACAAGTAGGCAAACTGGAACAGAATATAACCAAACTAAACAGAGTGATGAAAACAGTATGAGTTTCAAATCATGATGCAAGATTAACAGTGTCCTCTGCCTTCCCTTTTTAGACAATTCCTCCCCTTTCACTTTTCACAAGGTGCATCATACATTTTGTATCCCACTAACTCCTTTAGTTTTTGGATTAGGGAGACAACCTGCTATTTACCTAAGTGGTTCTGAACCTTTTTACCCCTGAGCTTGCTCTTAGGTTGTATCCATTTACCTGTAATAGCCTCAAGGTTTTCCTTCCTTGTAGCTGAGTAGTTCTCCATTGCATAAAAGTACTATGTCTTTCCAACCAATCTGCAGCTGATGGGTGAGCTACCCCCACTTTTTTCTGGTTCCCTGTCACATGGAGCATTATTTTCTCATCTTTGACTTTCAGTCTATAAACCTTCTTTCAGGTTAATTCTATTTCTTATATAGAGCATCTTGATGGACCCTATCTCCTGATCCTCTCTGCCTGTGTTTCTTTTTATTAGTGTATTGAGGCTATCTATATTAGTGATTATGGCCAACCTTCTCTGCCTCATCTCTGCCATACTATTTTTCTGCCGTTGGTTGTCTACTTTTCCCCTTCATTCCACTGTCTACCCCATTCACTGAACCCCCTCTGCTGCTGTTCCTGAAACCATGATCTTTTCTCTCTCTCTCTCTCTAGAATGTCCTTCAGTATTTTTTGCAGGGCTGGTTTGGTGACCATGACTCCCCCAGTTCCTCTTTGTCATGGAAGCATCTTGTTTCTCTATTAATTTTGAGAGATAGTTTTGCAGGGTATGTCAATACGGGTTGAAGGTTATTTTCTTTCAGGTCTTGGAATACTTCACTCCAAGCTGTTCTTGATTTCATAATTTGTGTTGAGAAGTCTGCTGTGATTCTGATGGGTTTCCCTTTATAGGTGATCTGTTTCTTTTCTCTGACAGCTTTTAATAATCTGTTCTTGTACTGAATTTCTGGGATCTTGATTATTGTATGTCTGGGTGTCGATCTATTTTGGTTATAGCTGGCTGGAATTCTGTATGCCTCATTTATCTGAATATCATTTCCTTTTCCTGTGCTTGGGAAGTTTTCTTTGATTATTTCTGTAAATAGCCTTTGTATTTCATTCGTGTTTACCCCTGCTTCCTCACTCACATTTTTTAATCTTAAGTTATAGTTCCTCTTGTCCTCTTTTAGCCTTTGTATTGTTACTTCCTGTTTCCTTGTTATTTTTAAGAGATCTTTCCTTCTGCGATTGCAAGCTGCAAACCTGTCTTCAAGGTTTGATCGTCTATCTGTAGTTTCTTTCAAGCAGTTTTGCCAGCTTTCAATGGAGTTTTTAATTTCCTGGTAATCTCTTTGAATCTATTTCATGTATTCCAAATCTTTTTATATTCTTCATTGAAGGTTTCCCTCCTCTGTTCTTCCATCTGTGTCTGGCTCCTCTGTTCTTTCATCTGTGTCTTCTTGAGAGATGCTTAGCATTTCTTTTATTATTTTTCTCATATCTTCCTTTACTTGTAATAGTATTTCTGTTTTAAGTTCTTTTATAGTTTCACAAAGTTGTTTCTTTATGTCGGATGCTGTTGCTTCAGAAACTGCAGGTATGCAGCTCCTGATTTCTTATGTGTTTACCTCTCCTGGGCCAGTACTACTTGGGTTGGAGGCTGGAGACTGCCTTTTGTTGTTTCTTCCTCTTGTCATGTTCCTGGTTTCTTTCAGACAAATGGGTACTGGGGTCCCTGGCACTTCCTGTATTGGTTATAATTATTCTGAAGCCTGCGAGGTAAGGATTGCTGCTTTCCCCAATCTGGTGGTGACTACTGGAGTATAAGCAGGGTTGGGGCAGGCTGACCCCTTCCTTCTGAGCTTGTTAACCACTGGGAGTCTTCATCACGTTACTGTGTGCCATGTGGTCAGGGTTGGTTAGGGATAGCTTTAGGGAAACCTTGGCCTTGGCTTTTGGATCTTGCACAGGGGTGGGACTCAGTCCGAGCATCTGCTCTGCACTAGGAGTGACTGAATGAAGCCGGCTGTAGTTCTGATTCTGGGCTTATCCTGCCCGACTCCAAAATGGCACCCAGCCAATTGCCCAGTCCCGCTGGAGGACTGAGTCCCCCACACTCACCACCAGTCAGTGCAGTTCTCCAGTCCATTGCTCCCTTCTGCCACCACGTCTCCCCGAGGAGTCCTTGGGGCTTGCCAGCCCCCAGCTTCACTATGACTATGTGTCTCTGGATTCCAGTGGCACCTCTCGCACAGTGGAACTGGCTCTGGTGAAAGTGAGTCCAGCTACCGCCTTCTGTTTAAGCTTTGCTGTGCTTTGCTTTCTTTCTGCTTATTCTCTCTGTGGGCTTTGATTCTCACTTTAGTTTCTTCCTGGGTTGAGGAGATCCATTTCTTTCCTTCTGGTCTTCTCTGGAATGCTATATTCCAGCATCTGGGCTGTTTCTCTCAGAGAGAGAGGCTTTTTACTTTGCTGCTTACTGTTCCACCATCTCCCCAGAATCAAAACCTAATATCTTTTTTATTGTTGTTGTTTTTAATTTTTATTAATTTGAAGGTAGTAAAATGCAACAGAACAGGATAGAATAAAGCCAGGTGAGACAGTGTAGTGAAATTGGTACAGAACTTCACAGCAGGTTACCAAGATAACAGTAATACGTACCATATATCTCGTTGTCTTCACAATAGTTGTTCTTTCAATCAGGTATAGCAAAATCAAACCAAATACAGAACATTATAGAACTTACCAAAACAGAATATTGAATAGAGCAATACCATTAATCAGGACAAAGCAAAACAGTGATAAAAATATTTGCCTTCAAAGAGATGGTAGAAGGAAATCCCCCTTATTTGCTGTATTACATATGGTTAGCCTCCCAAGAGATGCTCAGATCTCTGGCTCCCACTTGCTAACGGGGGGTGGGAATGGGGGTGGGATGTTTGATTCTCAGCCTGCGTGCTGGTAGACTCACAGCCGCTTACCAGGGCAGTAAGCTGGTTGCTCAGTTTCCCAGCACCCTAAGTTCCAACATGGCGTGGATCTCAGGAGACGCTGCTGGTTCTTGCCCTGGGGTGGCCATGGCTTGCCAGACCGCACCCACTTACTAGAGTGGCAGGCTAATTGCTCGGTTTCCCAGTGCCCTAAGTTCCAATATGGCATGGATCTCAAGAGATGCTGCTGAAAACCTAAAATCTTTATGTTTGGCCTTTTAGAAAATCAGTTGCTGGCTGTAGTATAGAGAGTGTGTAAATATTTACAGTCTCTGCCTACTGGTAAATTGATAGAATACCTAGCAACTCATTGCCTTAGCTGGTAAAAATGTTAAAAGATAACTTTCAAAAATTCTTTAAAATACTATGTTTCATTTAAATATACAGATTGACTCTGAGAATGACAAATTAATTTTCATGTCTGTAGCAAACAGTTACTAACTTAAATGAACTTGCAGACATCTAATTAATTAGCAACTCTTTTGAGCCTCCTTTGTCAGATACTCTTTGGGCTGTTGAATATATATCATTCCACAAAATGGGCAAGCTACTTAACGTCATGGAGTGTAGGTGGCAGTGGGGGGGGAGGTTTAGACAGCAAACAGATGACTGAGTGATAATGTGCTTTGTTTGATGATTGTAAGTGCACATAGGATAAGAGGAGAGAGAGAGAGACAATGGAAGCATAGTGTTTTGTGCATGGTCCGAGAGAGCTTTACTGACGTGACGCTGAGGAAAGATGAAACGAGGAATCAAGATGCAGGAAAAACTTGAGGCAGAGCATTTAAAGGTGACAAAAGGACTTGTGTGATAGGAGAAGAGTAAGATTTCAGTGTAGCTAAGTCCTAGAGGATGTGCTCCAAAGTTACTGCTGTGTACCGATAGAGGAAGCACAATGAAGAGCAGGAACAGTGGTTGGACCAGCGGATAAGGCCTTTCAAAGTTGTTAAAAGCACTGCAGGTTTTACTTTGAATCAGAAAGGGAAGTTTTAAGCAGAGTTAAGAGTTAAAGATGGTTGGGATAACTTTTAGTGGACTATGAGACAGCAGGTAATAGACCAGTGGGGATGCTATTTCTTTTGGGTTTTTTTGAGATGGGGTGTAGCTGTGTAGTTCAAGGTGGCCTTGAATTCACTTTGTAGACCAGGCTGGCCTCAAACTTGTGGTAGTCCCCCTGCCACCTGCTTCATGCCTCATGTTTTAGACGCTAAACATCTGGTATTAAAGTATCGGCAGGTTTGATTTCTCCTGAGGCCTTTTTCTCTGGCTTGTAGGTGGCTACCTTTTCGCTCTGGCCTTCTTACAAGTCTCTGTGTATACATCCCGGGGGTCTTTTTGTATTTGAGTTCTTCTTACAAGGACACTAGTTAGATTGGATTGGGTACCCTAAAGGTCTCATTTGAATTCAATCACCTCTATAAAGGGCCTTGTCCCCAAATTGACATTTTGAGGTATCAGTGGTTTGAGTTTTTGACATGTGAATTTTGGGGGCCACAATTCAGCCTATAATAAATGGAAATGAAAATTTATAGTAGTGCCCTCTTACATTTTCAGTTATTCTTAGTTAACCATGGTCTGAAAGTACTAAATAGAAAATTCCAGAATAAAAATAACTTGAAAGTTTTAAATTGTACCACAGTGAGTAGCATGATGAAGTCTTATACTAACTCTCCGTCTTGTTTCTGTTGAATTGTTCCTGTGTCCAGCATATCCACCCTATGTATACCACTGCCCATTAGTCAGTTATTGGCTGTATTGGTTATCAGATTGACTGTTAGATCCACTGTCACAGAATTGCGTTATTGGGATACAAGACACTTTACTCTCAAGTTTTGGGACAGTCCCCTCATAGGTAAAGGGGAACAATTGTATATTTTCTTGGGAAGTATCTTTTATTTCTCCCCCTTAGTTTTGATTCACTTGGACAACTTCCTAGTTATTTATTATGTATTTGCTTTGCCTGTAATCTGTGCTCCTGGGTCATATTCTTAATTTATTTTAGATGATGTATAGAGAAAAAACAAAAACTTGTACTTATAGGAGAAATTCAGGAAAAGAATAGGCCTAACAGCATTGTGAAATTTAGTTTTATATATGGTTCAGGCATTTGTGGTGAATTGATACTATGGGCTTTTTATTTGTTTTTAATTTTTCTTGGTCATTGTGTATTTGTCAGCTTGCATGTACTTGTTACCATCATTGTGTAAAGAACATCACAAATTGCGCTGTTACGGATTAGGAACAGCATTGTTCTGAATACATACATTAAAGAGTTTGAACTAAAATAACACTCTGCATGAACAGGTGTGGCGAAACATGTTGGTGATGCCCTCAAAGAACATGCTTCAAGATCATCTCGGAAAATCTGCACGATTGGAATAGCTCCATGGGGAGTGATCGAAAACAGAAGTGATCTTGTTGGGAGAGATGTAAGAATGGTTTTAAGATTGCTTATATTGGGCTGGAGATTTAGCTCAGTGGCTCCAGCGCTTGCCTAGTAAGCACAAGGTCATTAATTTAATCCCCAGTACCAAAAAAAAAAGATTATATTTGAATTCATATAAATAAAATTACAGCAAGAACAGTATCAATTAGCTTAAAATATTCATGATCATACCATACTTTTCAGATTAAGATGAAAAGATTTTCCTGTGTTTTCCTGTGATCCTTTATAAGTACATTCCTGAATATAAATTAGTGTTACAGTGTTTATACATCTTGGTTTCTTTTATGTATAGTATTTAACATGTCTGTCCTTAAAATTTGAATGATTAAAAAGTAGAAATTTTTATTACTCAAGGTAAGCATCATATACTACTGTATGAGTAGGTTTAAAAATACAGAGATTTATGTTTATCAAGGGACAATTAAAAGGAATTACTGCCTCATGACAATTTCAACTGGCCTTAAATTTCTAATACCAATTTTAAAGATTCTACTTATGGTCAAAGAAACAAGACATTTTATTGCTTTTTAAAAGTGTCCTTTACATATTGCAGCATATTTACTTAAGTTTCTTAGCACTGTGGATTAATTACTTTTTACTGCTTCTCCTTTTGCAATAAGGATCAAGATGTAATTGTGTGGTTCAACCCATAATGATTATTCTTCAACTTAAAGTTTGTACTTTTTGATATGTTCTTTTTTGTTTTCTGTTTATTTGTGAATGTGAATTAGTGTTACTTCCGTTCAGAAGGTTACAAAAATGCATTTTACATTGTTACATTTAATGCTGCCCACTAACTCCTATGTTTGTTGCTGTTTTAGGTGGTTGCTCCTTATCAAACCTTATTGAACCCCCTGAGCAAATTGAATGTGTTAAATAATCTCCATTCTCACTTTATATTGGTGGATGATGGCACTGTTGGAAAGTATGGGGCAGAAGTTAGACTGAGAAGAGAACTTGAGAAAACTATTAATCAGCAAAGAATTCATGCTAGTAAGGGAATTCACAAATTTGTTAATGTTGAAATTGTGATATTCATGCTAGTAAGGGAATTCACAAATTTGTTAATGTTGAAATTGTGATAGACTATTAATAACTATCAGTATTCTAAAAAAGTAGTGTTCTTCCCTTATGTAGTAAGATCACATATACGACATCCAAGGATGTCAGATCTTAAATAAGTTAATAAGACCCAATAGAAGAAAGAAGAGAAAAAAAAAAGACCAAAGTCAGAAAAGTTCATTGGACTCTATTGCTGTTGTAAACTCACTGTAGCCTAAAGATTTTTAAAGTATTTTGGTGTGTGATATATTTCATTACATTGCTTTGAAATTGAAGATTGAAGAAAAAGGGAATAACGTTATTTTGTTACAAAGAATCAGCTTGCTTAAAGTTTATAAAATGAATAGCTATTGTTTTTTGGCAAATATGTCTTAAAAGTTGGAATTCTTGGAATTGAGTTTGCTTGCCAACTATAGCTAAACTTTTTGGTTCAACATGTAGATTTCATTTCAAATAGAAGAACTGTTGTAGCCATGCAACACCAGGAAGGTGAATTTTGTGAAGTAAAAAATCATAAAATAGCACATTCTGTTTGTGGTGGAATGAGAGCATCTGCAAAAATTTGGAATGTTTTAAAGCTCTACAATTCGCCAGAATTTTCTATTTCTCACCACTGTGCAGGTGGCCATAAAGACAAAAACTTTAATTTGCTCTTTTAAAGGTTTTGGAATTTTATTGGTTAGTTTTATTTGTGTGTTTATGATTCTGTAATAGATTTTGATGTTAGTGCCTTAATTCATTTGGAATCAGAAGTAGGTATTTAAAAATGGTTAAAGATGTACGTCAGAAACTTAAAACGCAGTATCAAAAAGTAATCTAAAAAATCAAAGTGGTATTATACATTTCTTGTCAAGAACTCAATAAATACATAAAATTTTATTTTCAGTGTATATGCAAATTCTCTAGCATGTGCTATAAATTACATACTGGATTTCCTAATTTTTGTTTTTTAAGTTAATGACTATATGTGAGACGGTTGAGCAATTGAGTACGTCTTACACAAAATTGTTTTGACTAAAAATAAACGAAGTACTGAATTTTTCATTTTCTAATTAAGTTTTTACTTTCTTTAAGGAATTGGCCAAGGAGTCCCTGTAGTGGCACTGATATTTGAAGGTGGACCAAATGTTATCCTTACAGTTCTAGAATCCTTGCAGGAGAGCCCCCCAGTTCCAGTGGTGGTTTGTGAAGGAACAGGCCGAGCCGCAGATTTACTGGCCTATATTCACAAACAGACAGATGAAGGCGGGTAAGTATGTGAGTGTAACACATTTTAATAACCTTATTAAAGAAGCTCGTAGTTTTTTGAATTCAGGTTCCTTTGAGTGTTACATGAACATGAAAATCTCAGGTATTAAACAGTACTTTGTTAAGGCTGGAAGAAATAGTCTGACTCAGACATTATTGATGTGAATTATGATACAGTATAACTATCTTCTTGAAAGACTTCTTTGCTACAGAGACACATGCCTTTTAAACTGATAGTTTTGTTTCTGGGAATTGTTCCTGTAGGTGTTGAAACATCTATGAAGAAATATATAATGTTTCCTTGTCATGGTTATTTGTAAGAATAAAAGATTTTATTTGTAAAAATAAAAGATTTTTACATATAAAATCTTTATTTTTACAAATAACCATGACAAGAAAGCATTTTATTCTTACAAATAACAGAGTAGAACATCTGTTAAAAGAGGACTAGATAAATTGTGGCATACACACACACACATACACACACACACACACACAGAGAGAGAGAGAGAGTGGGATAGTTTAGAGGTGAATGAGGATGGTATAGATTCACAGTAATAGATTATTGTGAAGATTACCAAAATATCTGCACAGAGAAAAGATAGAAAGCAGCATATGTATTGTGGTATTTCCTGTGTACAAAAAGAAGGGGGCTACTCCAGTGATGGCAAACCTTTCAGAGCGTTCAGTGATGTAAACTGCCCACTGCACTGTGGCATGAGTGCCATAGGTTCATCACCACTGATAGTGATTTGTATGTATAGAAAGAGATCTCATAATGTATACAAGCAGACAGTGGTTTATGAAGAGAGCTGAGGTGAAACTGGTTAGATGAGAAACAGTGGAAAGGAGACTTTCATTGTGACTCCCTATTTTTATATTTTCTATGATCATGTAAATGTATTGCCCATTCATCAAAAGTTAAAAAAAAAACAAACCTGTGTTCATGTTCAGGACATCTTGGTGAAATAATATTTATATAGTATCTTACTAAAATTGTGAATATCAATATATTGAAATACATACTTTGTAGGAAAAAAAGTGGTTTTTTTTTTTTTTAAATTTAGAAAAACCATCGCAGCCAGGTATAGTAACACATATAAGTAACCCAGCACTTGGCAGGCTGAGGCAGGATTATTGCCATGAGTTTGAGGCCAGCTTGCACTACATACTGAGACCCTATCTCAAAAAAGGAAAAAGAAATCACCTCATTTATTTTTATCCCCTTAAGAATTATAGTGGATGTCTTATGAAAGCAAAAATAATACTGTCTAACGTCAAGTTTTTAATATTAATATAGTGTGCTTGAAGCTTTTGTGTGCGTCCTTCTATACTGTTTTTTGATTCTACAGATCATGGAAAGAAATCTTTGAGTTAAATTATATTGGGTTAAATCTGTTGCTTCTTATACCAGGAATCTGCCGGATGCAGCAGAGCCTGAGATCATTTCAACCATCAAGAAAACATTTAACTTTGGTCAGAGTGAAGCAGTTCATTTATTTCAAACACTGATGGAATGCATGAAAAAAAAGGAGCTTGTAAGTATACTGCAACAAAATTAAGGCTTTATTTATTCCACAGCATATTGCAGATTGGTGAACGTTTGTTTTAATTTGAATTTATTTATTCATTTTCAGTGTTGGGGGTCAAACACAGGGCATTGCGTTGTACATGCTGGGCCAGTGCTCTACCACTGAGGGTGCATTCCTAGTCCTGGAGTTTTAAAGTTTTGAATATTTATAGAAAGAGTTTATTTATTGGTCATTTCAACTGAGCAGTGACATAGAACAAGTATTTTTTATATATTGATACAGTATATTTGCTCTTTTTGGAAAAGCTTTCATAGCTGTGGTGTAAATGATTATGTCTAGTATCAAGAATGAGCTGTAAGGAGTTGTTCATACCTTTTTGAATAAGATGTGTGGACAAAATTTTGAAGCAGTTTCACTCTGAATTTCTAGCTGCTATATTAGAGATTACTGCTGGTTTCTTTCAATTATGTATATACGTGAGCTTCAGTTTTCAGAAATAAAATGCTTAACAGCTCTTCACATCATTAGATGATAGCTTGAATTGATCTGCTGTCTGCAAGTTTTTCTATCCCAGGAAATGAAGTTGGCTGAAATGTTTGTATTTGGGTTACTGTAATCTTTTACTTTATGAAAAGTGTTAAGACACTTCTTAAATGGTATTTAAGGAAATTTGTAGTGAAAAAGAACAACAGAAACAAACAAAAAAAACCCAAAAGGCTCTTTATTCAAGGATACATATATTTACTAAGTGTTCACTTTGTGGAAAGAACAACAAGATTTATTCTGATAAGTAATTACTTTGGTAACAGACAGTATTAGTTAGGTCTAAGACAATGTATATAGTATGAAACTTGCCATTGTATTTGATAAATGATAAAGCCTACTAACTTTCTGTTGTTCTGTTTTGGTTTTTGAGGATTGAAGTGAACTTATTTCTGAACTTTTACCTTGATAACAACCTATCTGTCTGTTTCCCTCTCCATCCCTTCCTGCCTGCCTGTCTCTCAGTATGTGTATATGCAGATATATATTCTTCCATATATAAGTTTGTGATTGTATTATGATACCTTACATTTAAGAATATAAAGATATAATATTATAAGTTAATTTTTAAACAGATCACTGTTTTCCATATTGGATCAGATGAACACCAAGATATAGATGTAGCAATACTTACTGCATTGCTAAAAGGTAAGGTTTTTTATTTGTATGATCTTTAATTAATGACTCATTTAGATAAGATAGAGCATTTTAAAATAGGCTGAGAAGTGAATGTTTCAGTAAGTTCTTTGTGAAAGAAACAATGTTGGTTTTCATTGGCAATAAGTTAGTTTTTGTTTTTGACTTTAGAACTTCTAAGTTTATAGCAAGGTTCATACTTCCCGATTCATTTAATTATCCTATTAAGAATGTGTAACTACCAGGCATGGTGCTATACATCTGTATCCTCAGCACTTGGGAAGCTGAGACAGTAGGGTTGCTGAGAGTTCAAGGCCAGCCTAGAATAAAGTGAAATCCTACCTCCAGGAAAAAAAGTGTTACATACATACATTCATTCATTCATTCATTCATTCATTTATTGGTATTTGGGATCAAACTTGAGACCACATGCTTGTCAGGCAGGTGCTTGTGCCACTGAGCTAAATTCTTGGCCCCAAAAGTATTATGTTTTTAATTGGCTGAAAAATGAGTTTTTAAAAGTGGCAAAGAATTTAGTTAATGGAAATAAAAAGATCCTTGAAGATGACTTTTTTATTCTGGAGAGCAAATTTTAAAACAAGGGTATTGTTTAGGACTAAGGGATCCCTGAACACAAACTGGACTGTTTTGAGTATCTCCCCAGAGATGTCCAGCTGGTACAGCAACATGGAAGAGAACGGGCACTGGACCAAGAAAACAGAGAAGTGGCAAGAGCATGGCAGCAGGACACTATCTTGTTATTCAGAAGAATTTCCCAAGTGTTGAACCACAAAAAAACCGACACTGTATCATATCACACACTTTAAAACTAAGAACTGTAATTAAATATATATGATCCTGGGATCAAGAGATTCTAAGTGTTAGGAAACCCAGAAACTAAAGGAAAAAGTCAGTCAGTGAGAGGACATACAAAGGTAAAGGGAGAACACCATCCTCATGTAGGGAGCATATTTGCCCTGTACTTGGTGTGTGGCGGCCGCTGTGCGTAAGTGGTTCTTAGTGCTTATCTTGTGTTATCCTTGTAACCCTTTTGGCATGGTTTCTTTCCTTCCTAGAACTTCTCCCTTCCCTTCCCTTCCCTTCCCTTCCCTTCCCTTCCCTTCCCTTCCCTTCCCTTCCCTTCCTCTGTTTTTTAAGACAGGATCTTGCTATGTAGTTACAGTCACCTTATACTCTCTGTGTAGCCCTTCCTGACCTCTAACTCACAATCCTCTAGTCACAGCCTGAAGGGTTGGGATTACATACAGCAATGTGCCTTCAAGCCTGGCTTTTTCCCCTCATTTTATAAGTGAGAAAACCACAGATACAGAAGAATTATAAGAAAAAGATGAATACGTTATGGAAAATGTGTGAGAGTTTATGTAAAAAGTATTTGAGGTAGAATCTAAATGTCTGAAGTGTGGACGGATGGTCAACATTACAGTATAAAAGGAAATACAATTTTTTTAGAAAGAGCTTTTACTCCCTCTACTGGCAAATGGAGAAATGAGTATTCTTGTACCCTTGTAATAGGTAAAAGCTTTTTGAAACTTTTCATTGTTTCAGCTTTTTTGGATTTGTTTTGAGACAGAGTCTCACTATATAGTTCAGGATGGTCTTGAACTCACTATGTAGCCTACATTGGCCTTAAACCTGTGGCAGCCCTCCTGCCTCAGCCTCCCCATTGGTGAGATTACAGGTGTGCACCTCCAGACCTGGCTCTGAAACGTTTTGGTAGTTAAGCCTTTTGTTAATGTTTGTGTCCTTATATTTAGCAGTTTGGCTCCTCAGTATATTTAAATACTAAAGCATGTGCCTTAAAATTAACTTGATGAAAACTCAAAGTAATATGAATATCTACTAGTAGAAATATTTCTCAATTACATTATGGTTCGCCTTTAACAGAAATTAATACACTTGAAATAGGTCTCTATATACTGTTGAGGGACACTGAAGCATGACAGGAAAGTATGTAAAGTGGGCTAGTCAACACCATTTTCCAGTGAATGAAGTATATGACAATGCACAGTAAAATGCATTCCTGAAGGACGTTTCCAGAATCCTAATAGTGTACTGTCTCCATGATAGATCATCTTTGTTTCCTTCTCAATTTCCAGCATTCTGAATTGTTTGTGATGAGGCTGTATACTTTCTGTAGTTGGAAAACAAAAGTCCTCTCTTTGTCCTACCTCTGAATGATGACTAATATCACCTGTGTGGCTTCATTAAAGCATGGGAGGGAGCTGTCACAAGCGTTCGCATATTAATGGAGATACACTTGCCTGTTTTCTGTATCAGGTACTAATGCATCTGCCTTTGACCAGCTTATCCTGACATTGGCATGGGATAGAGTTGACATTGCCAAAAATCATGTGTTTGTTTATGGACAGCAGTGGCTGGTAGGTAAACAACTTATAGATACAGTGAAATTATGTAATACGCAGTGGGCTCTCTGGATGTACAGATTCCACGTCAGTAGATTCAGTGCAGTGTAGTTGGGCCTACAGTGATTGCGTCTGTCCTGAACATATGTACAGTTCTGTCTTGGGATGATTTCCTAAATAGTACACAACTCTGTACATAGTGTTGACATTATATTAAGTGTTATAATTAATCTAGAGATGATTAAAGGTATATAGGGGCTATGTTTATTTTGTATCCAAGTACCATACTTCTGTAGAAGCAATCTGAGTGTCCTAGGAATTTAGGTATCACAGGGAAGGTCCTGGAGCCAACTTTCCAGAGATACCAAGTAATGACTATAGTAACTAAGTTTGCTCAAACAGTGGCCTCACTTCACATTTTATCTTTCTGTCATGAGTACAAAACTAGTTTGGCTCAATATTTACACAATATCCAGATCCTTTTTGGATTTAATAAGTTATTTGGCACTTGATAAAATCTTTTTTTTATATTGTATATGTAGATTTTGGAACAAGTTCTATGTGCAAGAAAACTCATTTTAGCATTCCCTTTGGATGTTTAGATCTGTTTCTCTGCCATCTTCTCATCCCACGAGGTGGAAAATTTGTATTCCCAATTACTGAGATGAAAACCTTCAGCATTATTGTTTACTTTTTTCTTCCTCTTATATCCCAGTCCAATTCCACCTGAAAATCTTAACAGATACAGTTTTAAAATAACCAGTTCTATTATCCTGATCTAACCTATTATTCTTCTGTGTTGTTCAGTAGCATTCATTTTGTTTTCCTACTCTCTCTCTTCCTCTCCTGTTACAGACAGGTGTCTTCCATCACATTCACCCAGAGCACAATCTAGAACTTTCATGATGGCATATGAAGCTTTACATCATCTGTCCCACTGCCACCTCTGACCTTACAAACTACATACTATTGTCGCCACTGCCGTCTTTTATGGCCCTTGTTGGCCTTTTGTTGTTTTCATACATCAAACATGGTCCTGTCTCCAGGCTTTGTTCTTTCTGTTCTGTCTGTAACATTCTCCCCTGATAGCCCCCAGCCCCCTGGGTTTACTTCCTTGTATATCCGTTGACCTATAACCAAATAATCTGCTCTTCAGTTAAACGTTCTCTGTCCTATTTTAGTAGTGTCCTTTTCTGCCACCGTTTCCTTGAATATCTTAGAAATATTTGTTGATTATAGTTTACCTTTAAAAGATATTAATACATATGAAATAGATCTCTGTATACTCTTGAGGAAGATTGAAGTGTGACAGAAAAGCACATAAAACAGGCTAGTCAACACTTCGTGTAATATGGTCTAATTTTCAGTGAATAGTGTATATGAATGAATATATGCACAAAAAAATACACACCTGAAAGGGTGTTTTCAGAATCCTAACAGTACTATTTTTGTGATCACCTTTGCTGTTTTTTTCTTCCAGCATTTACCATCAGACAAATGTACAAAACTAGTAATAGGCTTATGATTTCTGACTAGAAATTAATTAATTTTAAAGTTTGTTTTCTTTTCAAAACAGGGTTTCACTTGCAAATAAGGCTGGCTTTGAACTTGCATCAGTCTTCCTGCCTCGGCCTCCTGCGTGCTGAGACTACAAGGGTGTACTACCATACTCAGCCTTAGAAAATAAATTTATGAGGGCAAAATTTTTTAAAGTTTACTGCTGTATTCATAACCCCTTAAGTAACAAGCACTTGACAAATTTTCTTTACATGTAGAATAAGCTTTTTTTAAAAATCTGCGTTAGAATGTAAACAGCAAGTTGCAGAAAACTGGACAGTTTGATTGTAATTGTGGCAGGTTTTCTTCATGAATACAGAAACATTTCTTCATGTCTATATGCATATTCTCTGTGTTATCTTAAGTAATACTTTTTTTTTTAAGGGTAGCGATAATACAGTATTTCAAGGAAAAAAGGAGGAGTACAACAGCAATAAAACCTAAGAAATTATTACTTGACTAATTACATACTGACTTCTTTGAAATAGTTGTTCACATTACAAAGTTAAAACATGTAAAGTAGACATTCAAACAGTGAGACTGTTAACAGTTCTGCTCCACTATCTGACAAAAACAACAATATGGTCAGCTATCTTACCCACTCAAATATACATGCAATTATATCAGTAGGGTAAAATTAAACACAACAAAACAGAGCTAAGCGGATCACAAGAAAGCAATGTAAGACATAAATTTCAAAGCTAGACAATTGGAGATATTCACTCTCTATCATATTGACTCTTGTTTTCTTCCAAATAGTTGTCCAGATTGTCACATATAGGGAATTCACATGAAACAACCTAGTATGGAATTGATCTGAGCAGGACGAGGGTGACATTACAGGTCTTCAAGACCAGACATTAGGGAAGCCATGAATGGCTGTCATAGTGTTTCTCATTTTTAAAACAGCTGTCCATACCTTCATGTGTGTTGAACTTAGACAAGGCAAAGCAAGCTAAGATCACTTTGAACAAAAAGTGATAGTTGTGCTGGACTTCACATCATGACATTATGGAATCAGCACTGGGTATTGTAGTGTCTCTTTTTCTTCAAGGTAGTTGTTTATTTCAACATGTGTTATATAGTTCTCGTAAACTGTTTTTAAGCTCTACACATGCGTGAGTCTCTACATGTATTTCTATCATTTCTATATTAGCCGGAAAAACAAAACTAAGCAAGATAAAACAATTCCTAGAAAAGCATGAGGCAGAAAAGTCACACAAAATCGCAATACAAGGTGATCTACAATGGTTACCATGTCTCAGCAGTATATAACAACATTAATAAAAACAAAGCATTGGAGACATTATAAGTCTTCAAAAGCAAGTAATAGTCAAGCCAGAGTGGGTATCTTAGTGAATCTTATCTTCAGTGTAGTTGCCTATGCTCTTAGACTTGGTGCTATCCATCACAACAGTTTTAAATAAAATCAGTCAATACAAAGTAGCAATCTAACAAACCAGATTCAAATAAGATCAGCCATAATAAGACAGTATAAGTTATAAAGGGCTTCAGGTTAAGTTGATAGGAAAATTAGGGATGATTACCATAATATGGCCTCTTATTTTTGGGGTAGCTGACCATGTCCTCAAGTCTAGTGTAAGTAGACAAACTGGAACAGCACGTAATCCATCCAAGCAGAGTGGTGAGAATAATGTAAATTCTAAATCTTGTTACCCCATTAACAGTATCCTCTGCCTCCCTTTTTTAGACAATTCCTCCCCTTTCACTCCCATGGGGTACACTACTTGTTTTGGGTCCCACTGCCTCCCTATATAGAGCAGCTCAATGGAACCTATCTCCTGATCTACTCTGCCTGTGTTACTCTCTGTTACTATTTCAAGGCCCTCTATACTAGAGATTATAGCCTATCTTCTCTGCCTCATTTCTGCTGTTCTATTTTTCTGCCAATGATAGTATATTTTTCTCTTCCACTCCACTGTCTGCCTCGTTCACTGAGGCCTCTCTGCCACTGTTCCTGAAATGCTCGTGTTCTTGTTCTGTCTTCCTAGTATGTCCTTCAGTGTTTTTTTTAGGGTTGGACTGGTGGTCACAAATTCTCCTAGCTCCTCTTTGTCATGGAAGCATCTTTTTTCTCCATTAATTTCTAGAGAGAGTTTTGCAGGATACATCAATCTGGGCTGGAGATTGTTCTCCTTCAGGGCTTGAATTACATTACTCCAAGCTCTTCTTGACCTGATGGTCTGTAT
>PVJX010010212.1:0-57929 GCA_004027295.1 Dolichotis patagonum
TTCCAGGAGGTGACTGGGGGCCCAGAGGCGCATGAAGTTGAACAAGAGACTCCAGGAGCAAAAAGGGAATGTGCTGTGCCTTTTTGTGATGATGTAGCAACTAAGAATTGAATGTTCTCCCCTTTGCCTCTGCCTGCTAAAAAGAACAACAGCACACAGTGCCTGTCTCAGTCGTTCTCCACCCCAGTGCCCGTGCAGCGCTAGGGTTACTTTCTGCAGTTGCTGGTGGTGCCATTGGATCACAGGGGGCACTAATTAGAGATCACACATTAATTGGTGTTCCTAGCAGAGGCACTCTTTTCATTCCCTTTGTTTCCAAGCCTGCTTTGTTCCTTCCTGGAATAACTCCAGGCCTCCCTCCCTCCTTTCCTCTCTCTGTTACTAGAGGCTTGGGTACTGCCAAGAGCCCTCAACAGGATGACTTTCTGACGGAGGTGTGGGAGATTCTTAGAAAGCTGCCTGCTCCTGCCATACCAGGACCATGGCATATAGGTGGCGCGTTCACCTCCCGGGTCAGGTGTGTGAGCAACCCTAAAAGCAGGCCCTCCGACCCTCTTCTCTTGCTGCTCTTTGGCTTTTGTGTAGTTCTAGTATGTGCTATCCTGGAAAAGTGAAGGCAGTCCTCAAGAATTCACCAAATGTGGATTTAAAAAATAAAAGTCAACACTCTTTAGTACTTAAAGGAGAAAGGGGAAAGATGTTATAAAATCAAGCCAAGTAAAGAGACAGGATCACGGCCTTTTACCTTTGTGTGCTTGGGAGTGGGCCTTGGTGTGGGAGAGTCCACACACGTGCTAGGCCGCTTGCCTTGCACTGTGTGGTTCCTGTTTCAGTCCTGTTTTTCTGCTAGTTCATTAGCTTTAGTTGGAACACCATTTTGCTTTTGTTAGGGTGTTACCAAAATCCATTTGTAGAAGGAATTCCTAGTTGGTCTTTTTTTTTTTCCTTTGTCTTCAAAATAGACAACTAAGGATTCTAGATATTTGCCTTGTGGTTTGGGAGAAAATCATCTGTTTCCTCATTCTGCATAACTGTAACTCTTCCTAAGCCGTAGAGCAAGGAGAAAGTGACAGTGCCAGACAGGCTCCTTGCAGAGCGTTCCAGGGCCGCTTTCCCCTTGACGCTGCTTGACAATGAGTGTATCGTTCTGTGTTGCTCTGACAGTGTTTGTAAGTTCACACTTCCTTAGCATGTTTTGGTTATGTTTGTCCTTAAACCATTCATACATTGTTAAGCATGAAAAAGACTTTTCCATGCTGACTTCTGAGTCTGGTCTTCATTTTATTTTTTTATTTTTATTTTTTCATTTTAACAGAATAATAGTACATTTATATATGGCCAAACAGGATTCTGTCACCACCTGAAATAAACCAATCAAATGGTGTAAACCACTAACTGCAGAATGTCCTTTTAAACCAGTGTGTATGGGAAGTCTTTGATGCTCCCAGCCTTGTTTAAATGTTCCAACCTAGACATTTTTACTTTTTAGCTTTGAAAATGTAGAAAATGGTTGGAGCACTGTTTTGCTTTTGTTAGAGTGTTTTTTCTCTTTAATAAGGCATTAAAAAGTTATTTCACTTTTTTCAATAAGTCATTAGATTACAGTAACCAAAAGTATAACATTTCATTGTGAAGGTTGCAGTTCCAAATGTCAGGCTTCCTCAGGTAAGAGGAGATCTTTCAGTGCTGACACATAGTGCTGTGTTCAGGATCGGAAAGGCTAGATTGACTGGAATGGGCTGTGAGCACCTCATTATTTCCCACTCCCCCACATTACCTGTCTGTTCCCGTGAATGGTGATTGAATATCCAGAGCCATAATAAATACTACATTGCCTTGGGAATAATTTCTCAGAGAACCTTGTTATTCCTAAATTAGCAGTATACTGAAGAATTTGTAATCTGGATTAACACACTGAATTTTTTGGTGTTTAATTAACTTCCCTTATGTACTAATGTTAAGTAATTCTATGGGGAAAAGACTGCCATTCACCTCTTTGGAAACAACGTCTCAAGATGTGAGATGAGTAGCGGAGCCTTCAGAAGCAATCCAGCCTCAGAGCATCTAGCAGCCCGGAGTGCTCACCAGTGCTGCAAGCTGTCACCCTGCCTGTGTGGTGCCACCTCAGAGGATGTGGGGCTACGCACATCCTCTCCTGTGGAGCCCCCCCGGAGCTGCCCATTGTGCCATAGTGGGGGCGGGTGGCACCCTCCCCTGGCCCTGCACTCAGCTGTGAGAGGCTGAGGTCCATGCAGAAGCAGTGCCCATTGGGCTCATGTGGGCAGCAGGGCCCTTGCTGGCTAGAGAACCTCCCCTGTAATAAAGACTGATGGACAAAATATTTTTCACCCTTCTGGTTCCCCCCACCCAACCCTGATCACCACATAGATTGGGCAGGAAGAATGGGGAACAAGGTTGGGGTGGAGAGCTTGGACATGGAGGCTGAGGCAGGAGGGGAGCTGGCAGGATTTGAATGTGTGTCTTTCCTGTCTCATTATTATGTGACTTTTCTTTGAAGTCTCTTTCTTGCATCCAGCAAAGCTATCTTGAAGCATCTGCTTTTGTCCCTGTGTAGAAGTCAGGACTGAGTCCAAATCCCCTCCCATCCATTGCTGGCAAGATATCCTTTGGTGATTCTTCTCCCTCCGTGATAACTCTGACTTCTGATTCCAGAGAAAGGCTGCTGTTCATCTCCCCCGAAGGTACATATTTTAGAGGCTGACCACATAAAAAACAGGCACAATGGCCCTGTTATTCTAAGATGACAGGAATATGGGCTAGAAACTCTCCTCAAAAATAAAGTTAGTGCTGTGCAGAGTAGAGAAGATTGGCATTTAAAAGTATAACCCAACGTAAAAATAAAGTTAAAAAGCAAGAATAATCTGGTATGGTAGAACACACCAGTAATTCCAGCTACTTGGTTGGGAGCTGAGGCAGGAGAATAACAATAAGTCTAAGGCCACCCTGGGCAACTTTGCAAGACGGTCTAAAAAGACAAAAAGGCTGGGTTGTAACTTAGCACTCCCGAAGTTCAATCCCCAGTACCCCAGGAAAGACAGACCGACAGAAAGACAGAAAGGAAAGGGGGGAGGGAGAGTTGTAATAGGAGACAGAGAAGAAAACCTTCTATTATTAATAACTGATTTCAAGCTATGTTAGAAGTCTGCCAGCTGAGCCATCTGTCCAGGCACCGCTGGTTCTCCCTGTCCACCCCTGGAAAGTGATGTGAGAGAGGTAGCAGGACAAATGCTTTAGCAGCCTACAAAAGAATGAAATCATCTCAGGCCCCATCTCTGCCAGGGGACAGTGAACACGAGGCACCTGGACACCCTGGAGAGGCATAAATGGCTTCCTGCAGCAGATGAATCTCTGGGCCCATGTTCCCACCGCTACGCTTTGCAGAGCCTGGCCAGGAGGCACACGCCTAGCATGCGCACCTTTGCTTGGTCACTAGCAGCCAGCGGCCACCTGCTGCAGATCTGCTCGTACTGGGAGATTCCTGCTACATCGTCCCCTCCGTTTGTGTCCATTCTCTCCATTTTATCCATTATCAATGATAAAATTCACTATCTTTTTATTTCATCGCCAAGGTGTTTTAAACTTCCATTTGGGTGAAATGTGAGATCCTGTTCATCTGACTGGCCAACCAAAAGATTATGCCATCTGTCCCATTGTTTAATTCCTCACGGCTCTTTATTGGAGATTTAATTGCTGAAAACAAAAAAGAGAGACCTTTACTGGAAATGCTGTTAGCGCCCCCTTATAAGGATCCATTTGAGAGGCAAAACTATGCAGGAAGTGTTGTTTGCTAGGGTAGTTGTGTTTTCCAGTACTTTACCAGTGGTTTGAGTATTTTCACAAAGAACACTGCAGATAAGTAGCATTTAAGTAAAGGTACGCTAAGGTCCATGGTGCACATTTGCCCCTGTGATATGACAAGCCTGGGGTCTGGAGCAGTTCTCATGGTGGGTCCTGCCGAGAGGGCCGTTCTCTTTGTAGGAGCTGCTTCTCTACAACTGGAGTGAAAACGCTGGGCATGTGGGCATACACATGTGCGCTTGTGTTCTCATTCTGAGCCTTTCACAAAAAGATAGGGCAGTTGTTTTTCACTGAGTTGCTCTTAATTGGCGCTGGTGACCACATTGTGTTCTGACACTCAGGTCACCTGGGAGTGGCTGCGAGTGAACCCTCCATCGTGTGGGGGCTGGCGCTGCAGCAGGAGTGTGGATATATGGATATATGGGTCATTTATGTGCATTTTCTCAGGCAGCAGAGACCATGTGTTCTTCATTACAGCCTGAGCTGGGTCTTCCGTTGAATATAAGAGTTTTTTTTTTTTTTAAGCTAGGGAATTTATCTTCCTCCTTTGTGCTTTCTGCGTTCCCTTCACATTTGCAAGCAGATACAGAGTTCACATTGTTTGCATTAAGGACCTACTCTGTACCAAACTGAAGCTCATAAAATGTGCTTTTCATATTCTTGCCACATTGAGTCATTACCATTCCCCAGACTCGTGTTCAGTGCTTCTCTGCAGCTTCTGGCTTTTTGAAAGATTGCTTCCTGTGCTGACACAGCCTCAGCAGGAAGGTCCTGGCCAGCAGGGTGCCGGGAGGACAGTGTCCTCGTTTTGGGGGGACAAATTAAGACTCAGTGGTGCTGGCAAACAGGATAAGAGTGAAACACAGGTAAAGGCTAAGGAACTGGATGAGAAAATGGTCAAGAAAGGTTTTCAGATACCTATTCACAGAATATAGAGTTTGATCTGGAGAAGTATTATAAAAATACTTGTTTCTGTGTTCTGAGCCACCAAAGGTACAACCATATCACCAGGGAGGTCAAGTAGCTCTTCATTTCTGAAATACCCCAGGTGATCACCCCAGCTTTGTCTTGCTCATCACCATCTTAAATCAATATTCATTGCCTGCGAGACAGTTGGAATCATTGTGTGAGATGAAGACGAGATGTGGCTGCTAGAAGAGGCATGTGGAGACATGACCCACAGACTGGCTTACTTTTTCCGTGATCTGCAAGAGAATTTCTAATTCTCAGAATTTTGAATTTCTTAATTTGAAAAATGTTACCTTTATTCTTTATAGGGAAGAATAATTTTTAGGTTGCAGAGTGTAGATATGACTTCTCAGAAGTGTTGCTGTAGAATATGAGTCAGTTCAGTCAGCATTTGTAAGCTAACAGCTTGTTTTTTGCTGCCTAAGTTACAGGCCTAGTTTCCAGCCGGGCATTACTACCTCCCCAGTGCAGGACAGGAGCTTCCAAATGAAAACTGGGCTCCATAAGACAGAGCCTGGAGAAACTGCTGCAGGCCAGGTGTGTCTCGTTAAAGCCCCACTCATCCTGTGCTCAAGAGAGCCTGATGAAATTATTTTCAGACTTTTTTAGAAGTAGGTGCCCCAGAATGTCCTTGAATTAATCTTTCTTGTGCACTAGCAACAACTGCTATGTAAACATTTCTTTAAATCCTTACAATTATAATTCACTCTTTGCTTTGGGAATTTACCTTGGAGTTACCCTTATCCTGATTTTTCATCAGGACGTCGTTGAATTGTTTATCTGACACATACTGTTGAGCACCCACGATGGACACAAAGATTACTTTCATTAAAACTAACTAGCAAAACTGTTGAGGAGACTGCGGAGAAAATTGGAAATGCGAGACAGATGCGTATTGGAAAGTCTCCCAGTGTGGAGTGCATGCTGTCTGTGTGGTGGCCGTGCCTCATCAGAAATGACTCAGCTGTCAGCATTGGCCCCGTGTGTGAGTTTTCACAGCAGCCATAGGGAAGCTTGCAGTGCCAGCCATCGGGGACACAGGCCTTTGCAGTCTCGGCTATTCTCCCTGCTCTGGGCCCAAGGAAACTTGTCTTTCAGACAGATCTTTGCTTCACTCACTGTCTTTTGTCTTAGGCTCCTCCTTGGTGTTGGCAGTTTGTTTGTTTATTTGTTTGTTTTTCTGTGCAACAACATGAACAGTACATCATACGCTGTAAGTTCACAGGTGGGTTTTTTGAGAGCTTCCTCTCCTTTGGTCCCCCTCCTCCAGCAGCATGAAAAGGCCAAGGAATTACTATCATTTTACACATCAAGAAACCGAGCCATAGGGGACGGTGGGATTGGAACCCCGGCCTGCATCCTCCCTGCCACACCTCTATGAAATGCTTGTGGAAATCTTGCCCATGCCAAGCAGGCTTCAGACTCTTGCACCACGACATGAACAAAGCACACAAACCTCACCCTCCTGGCATATGTGCTGTTGACACTGTGAGACCAGAAAACGTAGATACCAGTGGACCGGTTTCACATTCAGGTGCCAGAGGCTTTTAATTGAGTTTCCTGCCATGCTCAGCAATCCAAGTGTTACACTGGAATGCTTACAGAGGCGTCTGTAGGACTCTCTACCATTGTGAAAATGAGGAGAGAGTTAAAATGAAACATGATCCTCCTCAGTCTGCAACTAGCAGGATCTGGGCCTTTTTTTTTTTTTTTTTTTTTTATCTTAAAGAAAAAGTGCCTTTATTAATCACAGATGTCCAGACTTACAAACTGGGAATAGAAAGTTCTCTTCCCAGCAGTTCTGGCGCTATGTGCGTTCCCATGGTGGAGCTCCTTCCTGTGTGGGGCTGGAGGTCAAGACTCCTACTTTCCCCATTTCTTTAGCTTTTCCTTTATTTCAAAAGGAAACCTAGCGTGGACTTTGCATGATCTCTGACTTCAGCAAAGAAGCCATCTATGTGAGAACTTTGTCTCCTCAAAATACAAAGAGATAAACTTTCATTTCTTTGCTTTCCAGGCCTTCAGAAAGATCACACATGCTTCCTCGTGTATAATCAAGCATTTAATTTCTCATTGACAGATGAGCTGATAATACATTTTTACACTAAATTTTCTTGGATCCTCTTAATAAAGGGCAAGTTTTCAAAATAGAAATAAAATGAAGTGATTCACATAGGGCGTATCTTTTATCCATTTTTATTATTTCCTGGATACCACGCTGAACCTAATTCATGCTGGCTGGGCACTCACAGTTTACATAAATGCAGTGTTCTAAGTTCTCTGTTGCCACAGAGCCAGGGTGCCTCCTACCTGTGACTAGCATGTTAGTGTATAGAGCTGGTGTATCACCATTGTCCCTATGGGCCCAGTAGAGCTCTGTGAGAGAGGAAAGCCCATCAGCAGTGTCAGTGTCTGCCCGGAGTCACAGCTGTCGACTGGGAGGGCCTGGCTTGGACACAGGCCCACTGGTGAGTCCAGGGCACATTGTGACTTCCCTCAGCCGCCCTCCTTCTGGACCTGAGCCCGTGGGTCCCCTGGGCTGACAGAGGAAAGCATACTGCCAAGCCACACACGGCGTGAGCTGAAGGCATCTTTGCAGATGACAAGTTAGTGCTGGAGTAGAAAATACTGTTGACTCTTTCCTTCCTAGGAGGTTGGTGTGGAAAGGAAAGCCAAAGACAGCAGCTAATAATTGGAGATGGAACAGACACGGTCTGAGGAGCAAGTGAGTCTGGCATGGTATTTCTCAGGCCAGCTCAGCCCTGCGTCCCTTTCTGCCCATCTTGTCCCTAGCCCAGGCTCTGGCCCGTGAGGAGGCAATGACAGGCCACAGGAGGGTAGCCCCGATCGATCGCCTCTGAAGTATCATCTGAGAAGTTACTAATTTGCAGACTGAAGAATTTGACTGAAATTAAATGTTAACTGAGGACTGAGGACATCGCCATTCCGTGTCAGTATATGAAAGAAAAGACAGACATAGCCTGTCACATTTATTTGCTCACCTGTTTGTCATTTACTCAACACAGACTTACTAAACTCCAAGACTATACCAGGCAGACCGCTGGCAGCAGAGAGGTAGTTGTAAGCAAACCAGTCTTGGTACCACCCTCCCGGAGCCTGAAGCCTGTGGTCATGGTCGGGTACCCAGCTGTCGAGGGCTTTCGTGAGCCGGTCACACAGAGTGGACCTGGGGCGGCCTCCTGAGGCGCGCCTTGTGGAGCTAAGCATCCTCAGTCAGATGCACACACGGGAGGCAGGAAGCACGCGTGTGCTGCTCTACGCTGGTGCTGGGCAGTGGGCGCGCAGATGCTAGAGCTGCAGCCCACTTCCTGTGACAGCCCATGGGACTTCCGGGAAGGACGGCCCTATGCAGACCAGTAATTTAAGATCTCCCAGGGAGGCTGAAGTCCCACACTCCTTGTTTATTGTGGGTTTATGCTTGTCTGGTGCCCAGTAACATTGGTGCCCTTGAGTCCATTGGAGACACCATTAGAGCATGTGATTCAATTCAGAATCTGCAACACAGCAGTTAATGTAGTGGGAAGAGTCTGTAATTTAGTAACCAAAAATAGTAGCACACACTTTGTTTCATTCTATTAATATTTGTATTAAGTTTAAGTAATTTTAAAGCTTTTTAAACTTCTGATTTATACAGTAGGCCAGCAAAGGACAGATACTTGGGCTGTTATATAACCCATAGATTTAGGCAAAACGAATTTCTTTAATGAAAAGAAAAAAAATACTTTATTATTTTTCAGAATCAAAAAAGAATGTAGAATTGAGCATTATTGTTACAAAGTAGAAGAATCACTGATGTGTTGTTCTTTTCGTTACTAATCATGAAAATTATGACTAATGTATCAGATTTGTACTGGATAGAGTATCTGCTGATCTTAGAGACAGGAAAAGAAATTTTCCCTTTTCATCTTTCAGACTTCTCAAATGCTTTTCAAAGCAAAATTTAAAATCCAGCAAAATTTCCTTAGCATGTAATTGCATAACTAGCATTTTTGTGAGCTGTGAATATTGCAGGGAAGTGAGATGATGTCACTACAGTGACGTAGTAAGTCAGCATACACGGCAAGGGCTGCCAGTACCCTCACAGTCACAGCTCTGTGTGGCACTTGTGAGTTCCCACTGTGGGCAATACTGACCTTTCCTAGTTCCACAGCCACCTCCCTGGTGCTTGGCCTGCCAGGAGAGCTGATGCTTGAACCTGCTGCCCAAAGGCCAAAGAACCAAATCCTGCTGGCTTGGGCCCAGAGACACCAGGGCAAAGTATTAAATTTCTTTTTGTTTTTGAACCCCTTTTACAAGAGCAGCTAGCTCTTTCCTAGGCAAGGCTGAAACACCCTGAGCATGACCCTTGTGAAACCAGATGGGTGCCACATATTGTGAGCCCACTGTGATTCTTCTGACCCATGCTCCTCCCATGGGCTGCCCTGTGTCCTCACCCGCACCCACACTTTCCTCCAGGGGCCCCATTTCTTCTCCCTCTGTGAGGGCTGGCTGGGCCAAGAGGCAGGGCGGTAGGCCTCCTCTTTTCATTCAGGGTTTGTGTCATGTGCTGTACTGCTCCCAGGCCAGTCGCACCCTACTTTTCACTGTAGGCTCAGAAAAATCCTGAGATTGATTTACTGTTAATGGTTGGGTCCCCTGTTACTTCTGATGTATGAATAGTTTGCTTGTGGCTGCTCAGCCTGCACTTGACTTAGTTTTATTTAAAAAAAAAAGACCTTCATCCTTTACTTCTCCTCCCCGCCTTCCTCTCAGGCACAGCAGGTACCATCTGAAGCCTTCCAGGCTGTCTCCCAGCCTCTGCTGGGTGCCACCTGTGCAGCTTTGATTTAGGGTGTGCATGCCAAAGAAACGATTGTCCTTACAGGGGGAGCTGCGAATCCACGTGCTGTGTTCCTATAGACTGTGATTTCCGATGTCTCCGTCCAATACTTAACGTGTGCCACCTTGTTCCAGGCACCATGTGAGGCACTGGGTGTGCCAGGCAGTGGGACAGTGAGACCACTGCCCTCACGGATCATGCCACCTCCAGACCCACACACCGATGCCTCTGGCTCAGTTGTCCTACTCCTGATACTTCTTCCTGGTTCCGCCTCCCAGCTTCTGCTGGGGCTCAGACCTCCCTTGAGCACATGTGATTATGCAACCCAGAAAATGCCCGGTAGTGGTTCCAGTGGGTGGAGAACCAGGTGTTCCTCATTTCCCTCCAGTGCAGTGTGGGGCTGGGCTCAGAGTCACCATACAGTGAACAGTTCCTAAGTCTATCACAGTTAATGCGGGCGTCTGTGACAGAGCCCTGCCTCACATGTGCAGCAGCACTGCCCCCAAGAAGTGTTGGGTCTCATCCGACATGTAGATGATTCAGGTCTCTCTGTTCTTGTGGTCACTATACACAGTCCTGTGTTCTCCTAAATGAATACCTGGGGAAGTGCCGTGGAAGGGAGTTGGCTCTAGATCTCACTGTCTGCTGCCCCTTCCCAACCATCCCTGAGGAAAGTGCGCTGGTGTGGAGATGTTTTAATAATTGTCATTCTGAATAAGTAAAACTTAAAGCGTGTAAAAATAACACAGATACAGTATACACATCATGCATACCTACATACCCAGGTGAAAATGTTGCTGCTCCTTAACAGATTGTGATCACTTTTGAACCAAAGTCCACCTCCATGACAAATCCAGATTTTTGTGAATGGGTGCTGCTGTTGATTAAGAAGCCCCTCTTGGTGGGAGAGCTGCCTTTCCCCTTTTCCTGGCCTGTGTCTGGCCAGCAGCAGGATGAGCGGCAGCCCTCAAGGCCAGTGTGGGAGCCTGGGGAGAGCTGGAGTCACAGGCGAGCAGGATGAGCCCTCCCAGCCCTCCCGCTTACCGCCTGCCGCACAGCAGGGTGTCCCTGCTGCAGAGGTAAACACGGCTCTGCAGAGGTGCGTGTGAAAGGATTTGCAAAGATTACCTCTGGTACAGTCTCAAGACTTCAAAAGACTGAGGCAGACCACAAACACAGCATGTGACAGTCCTCCCTGAAGTCAGGCATCCTACTGCTGGTCACTGTGGTGGGGCCCTCAATCAGTCGTCCAGAAAGGGGCGGGCCAGCCAGTGTTCATGCTCACTAGTTTTCCAGCTCCAAAGTAACACCTAACGCCACGGATTGGTCGAGTGTGCACTGTTACCTAGATCCAATTAGGTTTCATCTTGCAGAGTCTTCATCCCAAGGTTGAGTGTGTTTAATTTGAGGTCCAATGAGAAGCCCCTCTTGGATACATCTCCTGTGAAGTGTTTTGGTTAACCAAGGAGAGTTCTCCTTCCATCTGGTCCATGTGGTGTTGTTTCTGTTACTTCTCGATGGCGTTCACCCAGACACGCGAGGCGACTGTGGAGGCTGCCCACAGGGACACCACGTGCCCATGTGGTCTGGTGGTGGCCAAGGCTATGGTGGGCTCTTCATGCAGTCACCAGCTGCCTCGTGGGCCCTGGCCTTTTCAGATGGGTGGTCTGTCCCAAGGGGCAACCCTGTCACTTGCGTATATGTGGGGTGTACTTTAACTCACTGGTCGTGAGCCAAACCAATACATTGTTTGACAGGATCAGTTTACGCTAAGTATATCCATTATGTAGCTAAAAACTTTACTACCTATACTTTAAAATCTTGTTAGTGTTTTCTTAATCAAGAAAATAGGTAAGAAGTAATTTTAAATAATCTCTACTGTTACAACATTTTAAGCAACTAATGACATTTTTGATCTGTGCTCTAGTGATATTGGCCTTCAGGGCTGGTGATGAGTTCTCTTTGGAGGGGCAGTAATCGAGAGAAAACCATCCTATGCTTAATGAATATTTGCAGCGTGCGTGTGTCTGCGCACGCATGCACGAAGGCTCTGTCTGTCTCTCTGTCTCTGTCTCTGTCTCTGTCTCTGTCTCTGTCTCTTTCTCTCCTCTCTCTGTTTCTGCCCAGCAAGCGAAGCTCACAGAGCCCCCTGAGCCTCTGTAGAGCTGGGGACTGAAGCATGTCTGCAAGTGACACCATCTTCAGCCAGAAATTTGTGCTGTGTTCGGTAAAATTCCCTTCCTCTCTTGTCCCATCAGACTCACTGTCTGTCTCCAGTAACGATGCCAGTCCCCCTGCCTCCGTCGCCTCCCTACAGCCCCACATGATCGGGGCCCAGAGCTCCCCCGGCCCCAAGCGACCAGGCAACACCCTGCGCAAGTGGCTCACCAGCCCCGTGCGGCGGCTCAGCAGCGGCAAGGCCGACGGGCACGTGAAGAAGCTGGCCCACAAGCACAAGAAGAGCAGGGAGGTCCGCAAGAGCACCGACGCAGGCTCGCAGAAGGACTCCGACGACAGCGCTGCCACCCCGCAGGACGAGACCGTCGAGGAGGTGGGTCTGTGCGGCCGGGAGGCCGCAGGCTGGGACCTGGACAAACATTTTTCTCTCAAATTGACCGAGCAGTTGCTTGTCGTATAAAATGCTGTGGTTTGTCCAGAAGTCACCGGCAACACATACACTACTTAGTGGTGGTGAGGGGGACAGCTTGAAAGTGGATTGGGCAGCTGCTCCCTGGGCACACAGTCAGAAGGAAAGCAGCCCACTGTGTGCTCCCTCAGCTGCCATCTGCACCCTGGTGCTGTGCCACTCCTCCTCCTCATGCACCTCGAGGCCTCACCTGCAGGTGCCACAACGTGTCTTGTCCCAGGGTCCGCACTGACTCCATGGCAGCCTTCTGCTCCCATTTGAAACTTGGAAGGACCTGTGGAGTGTTGTGTCCAATTTATTTTTACCCAGAATTTATACTTAAATCTGAATTGAAAATACTCAAATTCATTTCTTTGCTCCCCGAAAAGTAAACACTGAGCTATTCCCATTCACCAAAGATGAGTGATTAAGTCAGCCAGGAATTTTTCTGTTTCCTTTTCTCCTGAGGGCTTTAAATCACACTACAAGATGTAGAATTCCTTCATGATCACTGAGACAGCCTTCAGCATTGAAGGTGTTGGTGAGGCGCCCAGTTTTAAACGTGGACTCCCCCACATTCCATGCAGGCTTGAAAAAAACAAGGCAGAGATAAACAGGATTGGAGTTATCTCATTTCATTGCTTTGGCAGACATGCAGTTTCTGCTAGTTGTTTCCTGAGGATATTTCTGCCATGGGCTTTTACTGGAATACGTGGGTCATTGTGGACTTAACTATGTTTTGTAAATCTGCATCCTCCTCATAGAACTAAAACTGAATTTTTTTCATAAACAAGAGTAAAGTGAATGTAATGCTTAGTGCATTTTCACATCTTGGATTGTGTTTGCCTTTATGTCCTTGCTATTTCAATGAATTTTACTGTCAAGAGGTAATCTAATGAAATGAGCTGGACCAAGGAACTCAGTGAACATGAGGACCATGGTTCAGATTTCTGAACTTTTGGGGAGTGGCGTCTTGGAGATGGACGATGTTAGCAGTCCTTTCATTTGACAGTTGCTTATCCCAGCTGGTAAGCAAATGGTTGGATTGCAGTCAGAAATGGGAAGTGGCCCACAGAGTCCAGAAGAGCCTGTTCTGGTTTCTGCCCTTACCCTGCCCTTCCACTTAACCCCCTGGGGCCTGGTGTCTGGACTGATGCTAGCAGTCGTGGCCTGGCATGTAATGAGCAAATGTGGATTTGGTTGCAGAGAGGCCGGAACGAGGGCCTCAGCAGTGGCACGCTGTCTAAGTCGTCCTCCTCGGGGATGCAGAGCTGTGGAGAAGAGGAAGGGGAGGAGGGCGCCGATGCCGTGCCGCTGCCCCCGCCCATGGCCATCCAGCAGCACAGCCTCCTTCAGCCGGACTCACAGGACGACAAGGTACAGGGAGCCCATGCCGTCTGTGCCAGGGGCAGGCCCTTTCAGGAAAGGCTCACCCAACCTCATCGCATGAGCTGGGAGACCCCAGAGGTGTGGACAAAGCCCTGGCAGCCTGCTCCTTTGCAGACCCAGGAGTATGAGCAGCACACCCATTTAGAACCACTAGGCTAACACATGCAGTTTCTCACACCCCCCAGTGCAGCGGGGGTAAGGTGCTGGGTGGTGGCGGCTGTGTTCAGTACATTTTAATGGTGCTTCAGTAATTGCTGCTTTTAAAGTAATTTTTAGGTTTCTAAACATACTGATTAGAGTCCTTGAGAGGAAAGAGAAACCCTATGCCATTTTCCTGAATACAGGAAATGACTAGTAGACCCTCTTGTTCTGCCTCTGAAAAGTGTTTTGCACATGAGCTCCGCTTTAAAATAGGATTGGGTCTCTGTCCAGGTACATTTTGCAACATGCCAGCATGTTTGTAGGACCACTACTAGCATTTACGGCATGGGAACACGCAGTTACTAACGTTTAGGGTTCAGCTGAGAGCCAAGAGTCTCCTCTTTTGTGCATAGACAGAGGCTTCAAGCCATGTAAATATTTTTTAATGAATTCTTAAATAATCTTATTTTTCCATCTGAACTGTAGAACCCTAAAAATGCGTATCAAAAAGGAACCCTGCTAACTGTAGCTTGCTCTTCCTGTCTAGCATTCTGGCTCCACAGTGCCCTTCACGTTTGTCAGCTGTTAAAAATCATGCTCTAAAGTCACTGCTGGGTTTTGATTTTGGCAGTAACCAACTTTTCTAATGAAAACAGTTGTGTTTTCAACATATTTTTTCTCCATTCTTTCCCTTCTTCCTTCCCTGACTCCTTCGTTGGTCAGGACTGGCACAGCCACTTGCTGGATTCATTGCCCTGTAGTTCACAACCCAGGATCTGGCACAGGGACTGATGGCCACGAGGTCACACCCTCTCCCGGTGTAGTCCAGACCCAGAGCTCTGGAATCCCACCTCCTCCTCCTCCAGTGTGCTGCAGCTCTGGCACAGGGGCTCTCTGCATGGGTTTAAGACCTCAGAGTTTGTGTGCAGCTGAGCCGCAGATCCCGTGCCGTGTGGTGGGGGAACAAAGGGGGTGCCCCGGTGAGTCAGACCCCCAGCACCTGTGCCTCGTAATGCCCAGCAGGAAGTGGGGCTGTGTGGTTTATCTGACAGTTCCTGTTTTGTAACACCCTACACTGTACATTTTTTAAAAGCAGAAAGCCAAATTTCTTAAATCTGTGTGCTTGTCCAAACAGTGAGGCTTTGTTTACTTATTTACCAAATAAGGAGTTTTTCCTCCGCCAGTTAAAGAATTAATTGTGTTATATTCTTGTGTTTGCTGGAATCATTTAGTGGTTACTTTGTTACCTCATTGAGTATTATCAATAGCAATTCTTCATTTACAAAAATCTGTAGTGCTATTCCCAAAGAGTATATTATATTGTGACTAATATTTTGTTTTGTTTTGTTTTCTCTTTTTGTAAACTTTCACTGCAGCATTATGTTGATTTGTGTTCTGTGTCTGTTTTGGCTCAATTTCCTTACCTTTCCATTTGAATTTTTTCTTTTCTTTTTTTTTTTTTTTACACCCCATATTCCAAATTCCATTAGACCAAAACTGACATTTGTTTTGTGAAATGCATATTCCAGTCCACATATGTAAAAGCTTTGTTGTAAGCGTAAAAATCTGTACCTGTCTTCTGTAAGCAATGCATTGCTAGGACAGCTAGCTGTGTGTCGCATGCATCTCTGCTGTCCTTAATATGAAGCAAGGTTCATATTATTTATGCCCCCCCCTTCTAGTTCCCAGTTAACCAGCAGTGCAAGTAATCTGCAAACATACCATGTTTGCTAATTACTGAAACTCGAATTTAGTAGCCCCTCCCCCAGATTCCCTTACTGTCGACCCCGTTACACCCTGTATTCTAGCCATAAGTGGCATCTGATAGCTTGTGAGGCCTCAGCTCTTCTGTACTCTGCACTAAGCATTGGGGAAATGGATGGCACAGAAAATGGTGAGCTTGTCCCCCTCTTCCCTGTCTGGTCACCGTACCCTGGCTCCTTCCTTTTTGTTTCTCATTCTTCCTTCTCTTAATCCCATAAACACAGTAAACCCATTGTTATACCCTGTTTTGTTTCCTGATTGTTTAAGGATTCACCCACTAGACCTTATGCCTCTCACTCTTCTGCTGACCACTGTTTCTCTGTCCCTAGCCTAGAGCCTAGCCTGCAGTTGCATAGGTTGCAGTTAGGGTTTTCCCTTTCCCAGTCACCTCTCTGAAAACATTATGATGTTTCAGGACTGAGGATTAAAAATGGACGTTGTCCACTTCCCACATGCATCCCAGACAGGCTTTAATGTTTCATGTCAGAATATTGTAAATTCAAAAGGATGACTGTTAAATAAATGAAAACAAAGACAAACTCGTGGTCTTTTTGTCTGAAATTACTTATTAAAAAGAGCTGGAGCTTGCAGGGGAATTCACTGTCCAGTTGCTAACATGAGGCCTCTCCCTCCCCTGTCTGTTTCTGAACCTCTTCCATAGGCCTCCTCTCGGTTACTTGTCCGCCCCACCAGCTCCGAAACACCCAGCGCTGCTGAACTCGTGAGTGCCATCGAGGAACTCGTGAAAAGCAAGATGGTAAGCCCTCCAGGGCTGTCCAAGGCCTGGGCGCCACGCTCCTGTGCTGGGTCTGTACTGATGGGCTGGCCTTCGCCCAGGTATTGCTGTGGTCTGCAGAATGTACCTGTGGCCACCAAGCCACCCTCAATGACCAGCAGTGAGTTTAGGGGTCCCCACAATCACCCTCAGGCTCACCAGTGTGTCAGAAGGACGCACAGAACTCTATAGACAGCTGTTATTCCCACAGTTTAAGTTATGTGAGAAGACATGGGGTAAATCAGCCTAGGGGACAGATGCACAGACGGTCAGGAGCTGCTGGGTCCAAGTCCTCTCCTCAGGGTTGTCACCCAGTAGCACAGGCTTCCAGTTACCCTGTCCGAAGTGCAGGGACAACGCTGCCAGCACAGCCACCCACCTAAGCCTCAGCATTCGCATCTGTCATGCCTTGCCTTTATAAATGCTACCATCCCACTTGTACAATTCGGAGACTTAGTATGCACAGCAGTGCATATAAATGCTCTTTCTTTTCAGTGACTGTGTAATGGCTAATATGGTTATAATACCACTAAAGACCTACTCAAAGCAGGCACCATCATTAAGTTATATAGTCCTCACAACAACCCAAATAGTAGGCATACCTTATTATCCCATTTTACAGATGAGGGAACTGAGATACACTGACTGTTTAAAACTTTGACCAGCTAATAAGGATCATTGATGTGATTATATTATAATTTATTTAAACAAATGCCTAGTGTTTGTTTTCAGTATAATAAATATTCATGTTTATTACAAGTGTGACCATATCCATAGTATCAATTTCCATCATTAAAATTGTTAGATCAGGGCCAGGAATATAGCTCAGTGGTACAGTGCCTGCCTGACAAGTGCAAGGCCCTGAGTTCGAGTTCCAGTACCAAAAAAAAAAAGAATTGTTAGATCAAAGAATATAAAGTTTGGACTTTATCTTTCTATATTTCTGTGTTAGCCAGGAATCAGATATATCATTTAATTGCGCACACACACACACACACACACACCCCACACTGTCGAATGAACTGGCTGGCTGGGCCAGATAGGATTTATGTATAGAAAAATTCAAACTGACAGGTGTTGCCCTGCCATGGTTAGAAATTTCTTCCTGAGCAGTTGCAGTATTCTGGACAAGACAGAATGAACATTCAGGTTCCACAGGAAGGTTGCTAGAATTTGGAAGATAACTCAAGAACTTGAACTCCAGAAGAATTTGAAGTCATGTAAATATGAATTAAGTTACAACCATATCCTCGCTGCCTACTTACAAGATAAGTTGATTAATGTTGTAAATGAAAGGTGTTTATATCCACAATGTTCAAACATCTGTTAACGTATAAAAAGCCTTTCACACCCATCAATTGCATGATCATTTAAATTACTCTTACCTGATCATCGAAGTGCTTCCCAGGCACTCCAGCAGGTAAGCAACATGCTCAGCTGTTAATTCTGCACGGATCACTCCACTTTCAGTGTCTGTGTCTCTTATTTGTTAATTTGGGTGGACTTTGAGGTGGAATCAGGGTCTCTGGCCTGGTCTCATTCATTCTTACTGGCTTATCCTCCTTTTTCAATCCCAAGGAGTTACGGGTGCGTTATCTGTTTACTCGTTGACACTAAGTTATTCTCACTTAGGCCTCTTTTTAAATATAAAGCTGATGATGTAATGTTTGGAGGTTGATAGACTTGGGTCCAAAGTCTCCTGCTTAGTTAGAGTTGACTCTCTTGAATGGATTTGAACACCTGAATTAATTGTCTGTTAAAAGCTATGTATTAACTGGGCTGAGGAGAAGAGCTATGTATTAATTTACTGGGCTGTTACATAGTATAAACCTAAAATGTGAAGTTTAATATGAAAAATAAAAAATGCTACCCCAAACAGTGCTCCCTGAATCATAGACAATTAAAATGGAAGGCAGTTAAGATACTTGCAGAGAGCGAGGTGTGGTGGCACACCTGGGCAGCGGAAGGCTGAGGCAGGAGGATCACCATGAATTCAAGGCCAGCCTGAACTACATAGCAAGACGCTGTCCCAAAAAATACATACATACATACAATCTTGCAGAATGATGACAAACATTGCTTGATAACATTGCCAGGAAGACCATGCCAGGTATTTTAAAGGCTCTGCATTTTTCCCAAGAATTGGCAAAACAGTAATGGTTGCCTGTTGTCACAAGTGGCTACTTGGACTTAACTTTGGGCTTTTCTTCCCTGATGAACATATGAAGGAAACCAGAAAAATAAAAATAAATGAAATAACACCTAAAACCCAAAATGTAAGAACAGCAAAACAAAAGGAAATGGGGTGAATTTGTAGAGATTATTGTAAAAATTAATGAGCTGGAAAACAAGTATAAAGAAACCAAAATTATATCTTAACCTCAGAAAAGAGAAAATAAGTACAAATTCACAAGATTATGAAAATGTAAAAGAGAAACAAACTGATGAAATTCAAGAATTTATAAAACATTACTTTATTCAACTCTTTGAAAATAAGTCTGAAATAAAACCTGGATGAAATGAGGAGTTCTAGGGAAACCTTTCTCAAAGCTAACCTTGGAAGAGATCCGTCTTCACATGAGAAACAGAGAAAGGTGACAAGGACCCACCTACAAAACACAACCCAACCCAGAGGGCTTCCCAGGTAATTCACCCCAGGTTTGTAGTTCTCAGGCAGCTCCGCACTGGGCACTGCCTTGTTACCCGCATATACTTGTGCTCAGGCAAGCAGACCGCACAGAACAATGACGGCGAACCTGTCAGGGCTTCCTGGTCACGAGCTGCCCTCTGCAGGACACACGCGGTGGGTTCACCACCATTCAAGCAAAGGCAGTGTGAGTCCTAAGCAGGACCTGTGTCCTCACTGGGACTCCTGCACCCTTCCCAGCTGCCCAGCTCCGTGAGGGCACAGCTGAGGGCAGGCAGCCGGAAGGGACTGGGTCCTATGGTTTCTCAGCCTGGCAGCGCTCAGGGTGTGCTGGGAAGACCTTACGATCGCTGGCGGAGCCTAGGACGACCTCCACACGCTCTGACCCTCATGAGGGAAATGTGGTACCACTGTCTTTCTTTTCTCACTATTGGAGTGAACAGAACTCAGCATAGCCCACCTCAGCTGTCCCCAAGGAACACAGGGCAGCAGGTCCTCCTCCCTCCCCAGGGGCCCTCCTGTCCTACAAGAAGCACCTGAACAGATGAGTGCAGCCCAACGCCTGCTTCCACTGAAGCCGTTTATTTACAGGAATGCAGCTTTTTTACTAAACTCTTATTTTAACTGCTTTTGTGCCAAGTTTTCATAAAAAAGCAGCAGTTGGTATTTTTTTACAGCTTATGATTTTTAACAAGATTGCATGTACAGACAGTGTGCTCAAAGCTCTGAGTAGGATTTGGAAGATAACTCAAGAAGTCAGATTCCATTTGTTACTGTGAAGGGGAGAAAATAGGATGTGAGTGTTAGTGATTCTAATATACTAATACCAAGTGAAGTGTTCAGTGAGTGTTCCACTTTTACACGCGCATCGGTATCTTCTTAGATTCTGATATCGTAATTTCAGCGTGTCATGGACAGTAGATCGTGAACACTGATTATTTTGAATGTCTTGCAGGCGCTGGAGGATCGTCCCAGCTCTCTCCTTGTCGACCAGGGAGACAGTAGTAGCCCGTCCTTCAACCCTTCAGACAATTCCCTTCTCTCCTCCTCCTCACCTATTGATGAGATGGAAGAAAGGAAATCCAGCTCCTTAAAGAGACGGCAGTAAGACATGAATGTTTTCATTCTTATTATTTTCCAGGTTTCCTCCTTTGTCACTGTCAAAAATGAGACCGGGATTTATCTCTGAATTAGCAAAAAGCAGATCTAGGGTCTAATGATGCATAATCATATGTATGTGTGTAAAGCGCTCAGAACCTCATGAGGGTGCAATTTCTCTTGTCTGTTACAATTTTAAAATATCTCTATCCCTTGAGGTGAGAAACTCGTGTATCTTCTGTTATGTACTTGTGGTCATGAAGTAAAAAAAAGACAATAAAGTTTGAACCAATCTCAAGAACTTCAACAGTGTTGAAGTATAATTTAACAGTAGTGTTCCTGATCTCCAGTAAAGCAGCTGATGGCAAATAGAAAGGTCTTAAACTCACTTGTGGAGAAGAGAAACTGAACTGCATGAGGACAAGACTTGATTTTATTCAGTCATTTGTCACACACAGTGCCTTGACTGACATTCAGCACAGAGAAGGTACCACATTGATGCTGGCTGAGTTAAGGAAGAAATTAATGAATGGACTGACAAATGAACCAATGCATGAATTTTTCAGGGCAATTGAAATAGTTTACTATCCTGATCAAATGATTGTCCTCTGTCATCTTAGTACTGAACCTTACAAACACATTTATTTTTTTTTTGAGTTCACATTTGTAGTGCATAATGATTGCATTCATTGGGGAGTCGGTCCTTGTGCATAACACGTCTCAAACTGAACTTTCCCCTCTACCACAACCCCTTTTGCCAGCATCAGGTTCATTTGTTATTATAAATCCTCATAAAGTTAATTACTGTACAGTTTTGAGTGATGGATAAGTGATCCAAGACTTTAGCCACATAAATTGAAATTTTTACCTGTATCTCCATTAAACTTTGAAATACCTTAATCTTTTTTTTAAAGCTACTTCCCCAGCTCATGCTTTTTTAAAAAGAAATTAGGTCTAAGCTTCTTTTGGTTAACCATGTCTGCAATCAGAATCCAGTACAGTGAGTTATCCCAGTTGTGCCAAGGTACACATGTCCCCATGAGTGTCTTGTGGGTCACTTGCATGAACCTGTAAGTGACTGGCACACCTCGAACGTAAGGCCCTGTTGTATAAATGTGATCTCTTTCTCTGTGGCCTAAAAAGGAGTCTGTTCTGACAGAAGCAAAACAGGATTCATTTAGAAAATGAGTTTGGATTATAAACACTATTTTTCTTTTTTTCTAGCTACGTTTTGCAAGAATTAGTGGAAACAGAGCGTGACTATGTACGGGACCTTGGCTATGTAGTTGAGGTGTGTATTTCAGAAATGTAATAGCTGTATCAGTCCCAAGAGTTATCCAGAGAAGTAAGACTTTAAATAGTGACAACCTTCTCATGTTAAAACATGTCACTTGTGCCAACAACCACAGAACAGCCAACAAAGCATTTCTATAAGAATTTAATCAGTTACCTTAGCAATCTATAGTCAACTGTAAAAACTCCTTTTCTGTACATCTTGGTGTGATTCATGTTAGGTATATAATTGGCTATATCCAGTAATTTTCTAATTACCATACAGGAATCTTGTTTTTAATCATTTTTCAAGAATGGATGTCTCCCCATTTTTTAAAAAATGATTAAAAAAGAAAGTGGTAACATCTTAGGTTGAAAGAGTCAAATGGCTCCCTGTAGATTCAGCCCCATCCTGAATCTGTGTATATTCCGAGCTTGGTCTGGCAACACCATGTTGTTTACTTCAGTTTGGCACAGGATAAACTATTGCCATTTTCAATATGACCAGAAGTTGCTGAGCTCTGTGTAGCCATAGCAAAACCAATCATTAAATTCTTATTTCATAGATTATGTGAAAATCCAAAAGGAGGTAAGACCTCTGTCCATATGAGATAAATGCTGAAAACAAATACATTTATGCCCAATTTTAGTGTTTACTAACTAATAGCATTTGTTGTGTGAAACAAATTACTTTTATTTAAGCTGTGACATTTGACCTGTGAATGCTAAATAGTTCAAGGAGAAAGAATTAGAGCAATGAATGTAAGCCATGTATGTCAAATAACAAAGACATTTTGATATAGAAGATTTTGTTTTTAAATGAAACATTGGTTGCAAAACAATTTGTAGACTCTTCAGTCCTTTGTGATTATTAGTTGGTAACTCACACTCCATGAATATTATTTTTAAACATCCCATGCAGGGGTACATGGCACTTATGAAAGAAGATGGTGTTCCGGATGACATGAAGGGAAAAGACAAGATTGTGTTTGGCAACATTCATCAGATTTATGACTGGCACAGAGAGTACGTAGAACCTGTGTGACGCTTGGTGCTAGGTGCAGCATCCTTGCTGAGCCAGGGTGGGGCAGCAGGAAAGGAGGCCATGTGGATCGACTCTGCTTTCCAACTTGTGTGACCTCCCAGAGGAAGCTGGTGCAGAGGACATACTGATGTACCAAGGAGCTTTGTGGTAGCACTTCATAGCACAGCGAATCTGCGTATTGTAACCAAGAAGAGAGCAATGTGTGGGCTGGTGCCCAGCAGCTGGTCTTGGTACCAGCCACCACACATCTGCCCCTTTGAGTCATATTTGGTTGTAGTTTTTAAAATTCTTAATCGTCTGAGGATTGCTTAATGCCAGGCACTGGCATTACAGTGGGATGTTCCAGCTACAGTCTGCAGTGTCCCAGGCTGGTGGTAACTTGGGCGGTGTCCTGCTCTCATGCCCTTAAGCACCTGGCTGCTCCCCCTGCTGGATGATGCTGTCACTACCTGCAAAGCCTTGCCTTCCCTTAAGCTGAGGCCACGTGCTTCTCCGTTAGTCCTGGATATGCTAGTCAGATGGTCCTCTTCTGCAGACAGGAGTTTGTGCCCTTAAGTTGCAGAATATCCTAGGGATACAAGGAGTTATTGGCATGGTGTGGATCAAGTAATGTTTTATTATTTCTGTTTTTATCTTTCCGAGTGGAATGCAAAACTTCTGCATCCATGAATGGGGTCTTTATTTTTATAGCCCCGGTAATGTCAGGTTCACTTGATATCATCAGTGATTGATCAGCTTTAAAAACAACACTCCAGCTCATAGTTCTGTAGGCTGTACCTCCCAGAAACACAGTGAAAGCAACTTAAGAAGGATATTTGTACCATTATTTAGTCTTCTGCTCCCATGACTGGTTTGTAGGGTTTTGACAGGGAAGGGTAAGCGGCATGGTGTTCCTCATGGGACCAGACAGAACTTGTATCTGCAGATTCTACCTGTTGCAGAGTTTGTAGAGCTAGGAAGATGGTGAAGCCACAGCACTACAAAATTCACATGGATTGTGGTCTAGTTTATAGATTAATAAAATGCCAAAGAGAAGTATAAGCATATGTAAATGATAATGAAGATGAACATACTGTTAAAAAAGAACTATAAGAAATGAAGAGAAGTTGTCCTATAACTATTTTGTCATTGCAATTTTATTTTATTTTATTTTATTTCATTTTATGAGACAGGGTGTCTTATGTTATTCAAGCTGGCCTTGAACTCACTGTATAGCCCAAGCTGACCTCAAACTCATGGCAGTCTTCCTGCCTTATCCTCCCAAATACTGAGATCACAGGCATACAACTCTTTACGTGGTTAATTACAACTAATTTCGATCTTCATGGGAGCTAATTACAGCCTGGAGGTTGATTCTGATACTTGAGAAAATTTCATAAAGCTCATGTAAATAACATTCAGTATTTTACATTTGTCCTACATTTGAGCCTCTAAAAAGTATAGAATAACCATGAAATTCATAGCCATGAAGACCAAATTTTCAGAAATAAAAACTGGCTCATTTCTTTAGAACATTGGTTTTTCACTCAGAAATCAAGAGATACTAGTGCTTCTGTCCCTGAGAAAATGGAGGTAAGAAATACTAATGGTCCTACAGAAGAAAAGTTGCCAGTCTATGAATGCTCTCATTTTTCCCTTGCCTTTTTCAGCTATGTCTGTGTTTTCTTTATGTCCTGATGAAACATTTTCTGTGTGGTTTATACTTGTTGGTATATCCTTGGACTCGTCCCAGTTGCCTGTATCTAAGTAGACTGTTTAAAAAATGTAAACCTAAATCTAAAATCACAACACCAAATTGGAAATGATTCTGATATATTCCTCTCTTTTCAGCTTTTTTTTAGGAGAGTTAGAGAAGTGCCTTGAAGATCCAGAAAAACTAGGCTCCCTGTTTGTTAAACATGTGAGTACAAAAGTATTCTCTATGTTCCATTCTGGTACTGTCTTACTTAGTCAACAGGTAAAAGGAGAGATCACTTGCAGCTGGCAAGAGTGCACATATTAAGAATAAAATCAAACCAGATGGTTTCAGAGAGCTGGGGCTTAAATCCCCTCTTGCCCATCCACCTCCACTGCTTGCTTTAAGCAGTAACTGCCGCAGGGCCGGTGCAGTGAGGAACCTGAGCCTCTCCCTCACTGCCCATTGACTCCGCGGGGCTGCCCTCCGACACACTTGGGTGCTTTCCCTGGCTGCAGGGCCACTGAAAGAGACTTCACTGGCGTGGCAGATCTTGCAAGTATGGGTTCATTTTGTAACCCAGAATACAAGCGTTCAGTTTGTGTCATCACTGCCCACCTCTTCAGAAAAGCCTGAGCACTGTCACAAAATTCTGATGTTTTGTTTGACTGCTGGAATTTTCATTATGCACATGCACTACCACCTATTGGCCTTGAGTTGACAGGCTTGTTTTGTCCATGTTCAAGAAAATGTCTACCAGACACCCAAGTGTAAATAATTATTGTCCATGTCCGTCGTTCTTTCAAGTAAAATTGGCGACCAAAGAGGGCAGCCGGTTCAGCTGGAGGTGCTGTGTCGCGGTGCTTTCCCTTAGGGCAGTGACTATGCAGGCAGAGATGCTGCGCAAACTTCCATCCTGTCACGAGACGGTTCAAAAGAGGTGCACTCTGTGGCAGAGTATTTCAACAAATCAAGAGACATTTATTCATCAAGGACACTCTGAAGGGAGCCGGCTTTTTTAAAAATTTTATTTAAAGAGAAAAAAAAAAACCAAACAAAGCAAAACAGAATAAAGGATAGCAACAATACAGGATTCTAAGGAAAAAAAAGAAAATAACGAAAAAAAACCACTAAGATCATTACTTGACAAATTACGTACTGACATCTTGGAAATAGTTGCTCAAGTTACAAAATTAAAACATGCAAAGTAGACATTCAAACAGTGAGACTGTTAACAGTTCTGCTCCACGATCTGACAAAAACAGCAATATGGTCATCCATCTTACACACTCAAACATACATGCAATTATATCAAAAGGGTAAAATTAAACACAACAAAACAGAACAAAGGGGGTCACAAGAAAGCACTGTAAGAGACATAAATTTCAAAGCTAGACAATTGGAGATATTCACTCTTTATCGTATTGACTCTTGTTTTCTTCCAAATAGTTGTACATATTGTCACATACAGGGAATTCACATGAAACAACATAGTATGGAACTGATCTGAACAGGACAAGGAAGGCGTTTCAGGTCTTCAAGACAAGACAATAGGAAAGCCAAGAATGGCTGTCGTAGTGTCTCTCATTCTCTTCAAAACAGCTGTCCATACCTTCATGTGTATTGAACTTAAACAAAACAAAACAAGCAAAAACCACTTTGAACAAAAAAATGATAGTATTGCTGGATTTCACATGACATTATGGATTCAGCACTGGGTACTGTAGTGTCTGTTTTTCTTCAAAGTAGTTGTTCATTTCAACATGCGTTATATAGTTGGTTCTCATAAACTGTTTATAAGTTCTACACATGCATGAGTTTCTACATGTATATCCTTTCTGTATTAGGGGGAAAAACAAAACAAAGCAAGACAAAACAATTCCTAGAAAAGCATGAAGCAAAAAGTTATATAAAAACACAATACAAGGTGATCTACAATGGTTACCATGATGTCTCAGCAGTGTATAACAACATTAATAAAAACAAAGCATTAGGGATATTATAAGACTTCAAAAGCAGGCAATAATCAAACCAGAGTGGGTATCTTAGTAAATCTTGTCAACTTCACTGTAATTGCCGATACTCTTAGACTTGATGCTATCAATCATAACAGATTTGAATAAAATCAGTCAATACAAAATAGCAGTCTAACAAAACAGATTCAAATAAGATCAGTCATAATAAGACAGTACAAGTTATACAGGGCTTCAGATTAAATTGATAGGAAATTAAGGATGATTATCATAATATGTCCTCTTATTTTTGGGATAGCTGACCATGTCCTCAAGTCTAGTGTAAGTAGACAAACTGGAACAGCATGTAATCCATCCAAGCAGAGTGATGAGAATAATGTAGATTTTAAATCTTGTTACCCCATTAACAATATCCTCTGCCTTCCTTTTTTTAGACAATTCCTCCCCTTTGACTCCCATGGGGTACACTGCTTGCTTTGGGTCCCACTGCCTCCCTATAGAGCATCTCAATGGACCATATCTCCTGGTCTACTCTGCCTGTGTTTCTCTCTGTTAGTATTTCAAGGCCCTCTATACTAGAGATTATAGCCAATCTTCTCTGCCTCATTTCTGCTATTCTATTTTTCTGCCATTGGTTGTCTATTTTTCTGTTCCACTCCACTGTCTGCCCCGTTCACTGAGGCCTCTCTGCCACTGTTCCTGAAATGCTCATATTCTTTTTCTGTCTCTCTAAAATGTCCTTCAGTGTTTTTTGTAGGGTTGGATTGGTGGTCACAAATTCTCCAAGTTCCTCTTTGTCATGGAAGCATCTTGCTTCTCCATTAATTTTTAGAGAGAGTTTTGCAGGATACATCAGTCTGGGCTGGAGGTTGTTCTCCTTCAGGGCTTGAATTATTTCACTCCAAGCTCTTCTTGACTTGATGGTCTGTGTCGAGAAATCTGCCATGATTTTGATGGGTTTTCCTTTATAGGTGCTCTGTTTCTTTTCTCTGATGGCTTTTAATATTATGTTCTTATATTGAATTTCTGGGATCTTGATTATTATGTGTCTGGGTGTAGCTCTGTTTTGGTTGTTGGTGGCTGGAGTTCTGTATGCTTCATACATCTGCATATTATTTCCTTTTTCTATATTTGGGAAGTTTTCTGTAATAATTTCTGTGAATAGCCTTTGCAATTCTTCTGTTTTGACTCCTGCTTCTTCATTCACATGCTTTATTCTTAAGTTATAGATCCTCTTGTCGTCCTCTAGTCTTTGTATTGTTACTGCCTGCTCCCTTGTTATTTTTAAGAGATCTTCCCTTTCATGATCACACATTGCAAGCCTATGTTCAATTTTTGGTAGTCTATCTTTATTTTCTTTCAGGCAGTTTTGCCAACTTTCTATGGAGTCTTTAGTTTCCTGATAATCTCTTTGAATCTGCTTCATGAATTCTAGGTTTGCTTTATATTCTTCATTGAATGTTTGTCTCCTTTTGTGTTCCTCCATTCTTCTATCTGTATCTTCTTGAGAGATGCCCAGCCTTTCTTTTATTAACTTGTTTAACTTGAATTAATATTTCAGTTTTGATCTAATTTATGAGGTCCTGAAGATATCTCTTTATGTCTGCTGACGCTGTTTTTGATGTTGCATGTTTGGTGACCTCAATCTGTTTTGTATTTATCTCTCTTGGATCAATATTGTCAGGGTTGGGGGCTGGGGGCTTTTTCTTATTTCTCTGTCTTGTCATGTTTTTGGTTCCTTCCATACAAGTGTATAGTGTAATTCCCAGCCCCTTTTCTTGTTGGTTAGGGTTCTTCTGAAGCACACAGGCTCGGGGCTTCTGCCCTCTGCCATCCGCTATCAGAGAGTGAAGTGCAAACAAGGGCAGTATACACTGGCTTCTCCCCTCCGGGCCAGTCAACCTTCGTGGGCCTTCACTGCGTCAGGGTGCGCCATGATCAGGGAATTAATTGACTTGTGACGACTGGGTCCCTGCCAGGGATGCAGCCCAGTCCAGGCAGATCCCTCCAATCTGCTCTCCAAGGGGAGCAACCAACTGCAGCCGCTTCCTTACAGAGCTAGGGCCGTCCTGCCCAACTCCAATATGTCGTCTAGTTGGTTGCCCCTTTCCCGTGGGAAGGTCCCATTCCCATCACTTACTGCGTGTTGATGCCGGTCCTGAGAACTGCTGGGCTCCCTGACCTCTGACCTCAGTGCGGCCGCAACACGAATTCACGGCACCTCTGGATAGGTCGCGTGCAGTGCTGGTTCCAGACGAATCACACGCAGGTTCTGTTCAGCTCCATGCTCAGGGCCACTCAAGCCAGTTGCATTGGCCCGGGTTCGCTCGCTCAAGTCGATTTCAGGCACGAATTCAGGCGGCTCGGCAAGAGTGCCATGCTCGCCCATCTTAGCTTCTCTAATGGTAGCCCGGGACCTCATATTCAAGCAGTTCCTTTTACTTCAGTTTCTTCCTGGGTTGAGAGAATCCATCTCCCTCTGTTTGGGTCTCTCCAGGGTGTTCTGTTCTGGCATTTGAGCTGTCTCTCTCAGACAGGCTCCATATCTTGCTACCTACCAGTCCGCCATCTTTTCTCCCAACTCCGAAGCCGTGTTTTTAACTACAAATCCGTGGCAGTGAGGAATGCTTGCCATGGTGCCAGTGGTTTCCTCCCCTGGGGCTTTGCTCATCATCACAGGCATCAGCGCTGGGAAGAGGCAAATCCAGCACTGCTTTGAAAACAGCTTGGACTGAAAGAAACTACTGACAGTTCTCAGAGAGTGCCGGGCATCTGCACACACACTTCGAAGATCGCTGCCTCTCAGATTTGAGATCGAAGCGCCTTCTCTTACCTCTAGGCACAGCCAGGCCTACCGGGATGCTGGCGGGCTGTGGAGGGGCACAAGTGATGCTTTGCTTAGTATTAAGTGTGTGCTTTTGCCACCAACCATATTTGCTGGCACTGGAAACTGAAAGACCACCGGCCTCGGCCAGCTGTGCATCTGGAAGGCGCCCTTCCACCTCAGAGCTGCAGCTTGTCTGAGGGATGAGTCCTTTATGAGTTTTCAGAAACTGCATGAGCTCTTTTGTCCTGTTGAACTCCACTGTTACTGTTTAAACCCAGCTGTTTGCCTTCTTCATTCCTAGGAGAGAAGGTTGCACATGTACATAGTTTATTGTCAGAATAAACCAAAGTCGGAGCACATCGTCTCAGAATACATTGACACCTTTTTTGAGGTAAGACTATACAGAAACAGAAAGTATTTGTGAATCTGTGTTGCATTTCAGTTTCTAAACATTAAAATGTCTTTGGTATCCCAGGAGATCAAGTAACCCTCAATAACTCAGCTTGGGTGATAAGAATTATCAGTATATTTCTTTCTTAGAAATCAGAGAACAAGTGTGAATTCAGTGTATGGCTGTGCCCTCTGTCATTCAGAAGACTGGAGTTGTCATTAAAAAGAAGAGTCTTTACCAGTATAAACTTAAGGCTTATAATTTCAAAATAATTCCTTAAAATTTAATTTATGATTTCAAAATAATTGCCTAAAAATTCAAGTATGACATGTGTTTGTATGAATAAAGCAGTTGTAAGACATTTAAACTACTATGAAAGGTTTATTTGGGAAACAGCTCAAAAAGGTTTAAGTGTGAAACTTCAAAATCCCAAAATATAGCAAAGCCCTAGTTGGGTTTAGTGCAAAGCGACTGGTTTTTCTGATGTTCCGTCAGCAGTGCTATAGGCAGCCTTCCTGACCCCCAGAAGGACTAAAAGCAGTCTCCTCAGAGTGGCAGACACCTAAGATGGTTCTTTTCTCTTTCCAACAACAGGACTTAAAGCAGCGCCTTGGCCACAGGTTGCAGCTCACAGATCTTTTGATCAAACCGGTGCAGAGAATTATGAAATACCAGCTGCTGCTGAAGGTGAGGCACAGGGCAGTGTTGGGCAGGGGTGTATGTGGTGAAGGAGCAGGCTCCATGGGGGAGGACAGCCTTAGCATGGGGCGGGACTCATACTGTTGTCTCAAGGTTTCAGTTGCCTCAAACTCAGTACCAAAATATCAGTGAAAGTAAATTTGTTTCCCTGCCCCATGCTGACAGTTTTTCCTTAGCCCTGTTACTTTACTGGGGTCGGCTGGCTCAGCAGTAGCCCTGAATCAAAGTTAAATTAATCACTGCAACCAAAAGCAATACCACAGAAATCACGGGACCTGGGCATGAAGAGGACAAGGGATCGTCTTGGAGTGAAACAGGAACCCTTAGATTTGGTCTGCTGTGGCCAGCAGAATGCCAATGGGAAAGTAGAACTGCAGCCCTAAGCCCGGGGCCTGGTGACAAAGCGCGCCGCTGTCGTCCTCACACCCTTCTCCTTTCTTTACAGGACTTCCTGAAGTACTCCAAGAAAGCCAGCCTGGACACGTCCGAGTTAGAGGTACCGAGCGCCCTGGCTTCATACCCCCCCCACAGTCACCCCCAAGTCCCATAGTCTCCCCAGGCTGGGTGTGGCCCTGGGAGGGGGTCCCAGCAGAGGGCACAGTCTCACCCATGGTGGAGAAGGGGGGCTGCCCTATACTGAGCCAGAGGGAGGGGAACTGAATGTGGAGGCGTGGTGGGTGCGGGCGCTCCGATCGTGCCACAGGAAACTTGAACGTCTACTCCGCCTTCTTGCCACTGCAGAAAGCCGTGGAGGTCATGTGCATAGTCCCGAAGCGCTGCAACGACATGATGAATGTGGGCCGGTTGCAAGGATTCGATGTAATGCAGCTACTCTGCTCAGAAGGGCTCCTCTGCCTCCCATCCCCTTCTGTGGTCCTGGATTGTTTCTCTGCATGTGTAGAGAGCTGATCTTTTCAGCTTAGTTTTCTGCCTTGTGTTACTGTATTTTAACTGACCAATGCATTCTTCCTCTTTTTGGTGCATTTCATTGCTTGTTTGGAACCCTGCTCTGCTCAGAGCCCAGCTGCTAAAGCAGCAGCAGGCAGGACTGTGCTGTGTCTCCTGGGCCCTCCACCATCCTACGAGCCGAGTTCCTTTCCCAGCATTTAAAGCCATTCTAGCTAGGGATGACGGGCGTCCAAGGGGACCCCAGCCTCTGTCCTCCCTGCAAGCTTGACTTTAGGGTCTCTGTGTTCTTTATTAGTCTAACAAATGCTGTGCTATTAGGGACCTTAGAGGTGAGTGCAGAACCAGAATCCTTTCTCATTCCTCTACCCCCCTCCCCCCCAATAAACAGACAGGAGAAGTTCTTACTTCCCTACCAGCTGTTTTCCCAGAGCACCAGCACTGACCTGGGGACTTGGCTCTCAGGCCTGAGCACAGTGGCTAGTTGCTGGAGGGCTCAGAAGGACAGTACATCCTGCCAGGTGGTGCAGTGCCACTGCCCCTGGCCTGTGGGGGAGCCCCTCTCAGAGCTCACGCTCATGCTCAAATCTTAACTGAGGCCAGAGCTTATACCGAGGTCGGCAAGGCTTTTATTTAGATGTTTGTTCCATCTGGAACTAACAATTCATCATAATAAAAGGCAGAAATTAAGCCCTATAAATGAACAAGAGAAAAGTAAGTTATGCTGTGGGAGGCTAGCTAAAGAAAACAGGATGTAGAATAACTGAGAATACAATGTCTTCTTCTCCCTTCTCTGCTCCCTTTTTCTCGTTTCAGGGTAAAATTGTCGCCCAGGGTAAACTGCTATTGCAGGACACATTTTTGGTCACAGACCAAGATGCAGGACTTCTGCCTCGCTGCAAAGAGAGGCGGGTTTTCCTCTTTGAGCAGATCGTCATATTCAGTGAACCACTTGATAAAAAAAAGGGCTTTTCCATGCCAGGATTCCTGTTTAAAAACAGCATCAAGGTAACATGTGTTAACAGTTTTTCCTGTACCAGGGCACACTGTTACTGATACACCACTGCCTTTTTATGGTAGCTTTCTCATGTTGGGGTATTCTGTATTGAGAGAACCTTCTCACGTATGTGAGAACATTTAACAGTCGATCTGTCCTGTCCTTCCTGTTGTCTGCCCTCCTGAGCTGCTGTCTCGCACACACCTGTGTGACCAGAGCTTTTGCATGTTTCCCATATAAAACTTGTGTTGGAATGCCGAGGCACAGCCATGGAGTTCCGCCAAGGCAAGAGCTCACTCGGTGTCTCGTTCTTTTCTCCTGTTCAGCAAAGAAGCCCTGAGCACTCCGTGCCGGGCGTGGGCTAGGGCTGGACAGGCAGATGCACTCTCTGCCCTTGTGTAGTTTGCCCTCTGCTGGGAGACAAAAACAAAGAAAGTAACTGCAAATGGTGCTAAGTCTGTGACACAGCTGAGGGCGAGACAGAATGGTGGAAGCAGAGGGTTCAGCAAAAGGTCCCTGGGAGACGCGGATACTGGTCCTCTGCACCCCTTGAGCCCTAAATCATCGACGTCGAACCTTACAGAGCTTTCCGTGATAAACGCTTTCTGTGGCGCACGTGCTACAGGGCGCAGGTTCCCCACCGCTGGCTGCCCTGAGTGCTTGTGCTTTCCTCACAGCCCCGACAGCACCTCTTCTGCTTTCTGTCTTCGCAGCTGTGACTGCCCTGGGGGCCCCGTCTCAGTGCCGATGCAGTGTTTGTCTCTTTGTACGTGGCTACTTGCACGTAGCGTAGCTTTCCAGCACTCACGGGCCGCAGTGTGTGTCAGATGTCCCTCCCTGTTAAGGCTGAGCTGAAGCCTTCGTGTCTATACAGCACGTGTAGTTTATCTACGCCTCAGTGTTTGGATGTTTGAGCTGCTTCTGTTAGGTATTGTGAATGATGCTTTAATTCTTTCAAGGTGAGTTGCCTCTGCCTGGAGGAAAATGTGGAAAACGATCCCTGTAAGTTTGCCCTGACATCAAGGACGGGTGACGTGGTGGAGACTTTCATTTTGCATTCATCCAGTCCAAGTGTCCGGCAAACATGGATCCATGAAATCAACCAGATCTTAGAAAACCAACGCAACTTTTTAAATGGTAATGCGTGCTCTGTTCCTCCATGTGTCTTCCTCACTACTGTGTGCATTCTTTCTGTTTCTCCTGTGTCTCCTGTTGTGCATTAATAATAATGGCAGAGCTTTATAAGGTAGCCCTTACCTTATACCAGGCACTGTGCTGACCAGTGGAGCGAGTGCTGTCATTGTGCCCATTTTACAGATGAGGAAGCTGAGGCACAGAGTGGTGGCAGAGTCTGAATTTGAAATAGCCATTAGACCCTTAACTTGTGCTCACAGCTGTAGTCTTCTCCCATCAGTCACAGGGTATATATGAGAGCCCGTCCTAGGAAGACAAATGTGCAAGAAAGTAAGGCAGGTGGAACAGGTTGGCCAGGGTTGTTGGAGACATCAGGGGCGGTGTGCTGCATGCCACACCTCCCTTTCCACTAAACACAGACACTTTTATTCTTCCCAGTTCCTTTGACTCAAGCAGTTACAGAGAAGGGGCTGAACAGAGAGTGGCACGCTGGCTCCATGCTGCCACTCTGTCAAGGTGATGATCTCTATGACTGCTGGCTTCGCTCTGGTTTTCATCTGCTGCCTAGTGCAGAGCACTGCGAGTGTTGGAAGTGATCTGCTCAAGTGCCCTGTCTGTTCTATGCTCTCTTTCACACATCCATCTTGAACCTGCTCTCCAGCTCAGGAGGCTGTTGTAATGTTGTCTGTTGTGAGGAAACCCCCCACACATACACACAGACACACACGTCACATTACATTCACAGGCACTCAGTGAAGAGCCTTTAGTCACCTGGCATTTCGGCCAAGTGGCAGGCGGCTGCCTAGGTATTCACTCCAGGCTCCTGAGCTTACTGGCTGATAATCATTGACATTTGCAGTTCAAATCAGATTCTGTGGCCACGAGTGAAAGCGCTCTTTAAATGTGTTGCTCTTAAATGTGTAATACCAACATCATTTCAGAGTGTGGGCTTTGGAATCTAAACTGTTACCATTGCGTGTAAAATAGAATAATCTGCCCCAGATTGCAAACATGTTTAGGCTATGATGTTAAAGTTTACTGAGACCCACACAGTACTCTATAGGAGAACCAAGATTGCAAACGCAGCAGGAACTCTAGGTGTATTAGTCACCTTTTTCATTGCTGGGACAAAATACCTGATTGCTAAAGAAAGAAAAGGTTTATTTTGGCTCAGAGTTTCAGAAGTTTTAATCTGCAGTTAGCTCAACGGCAGAAATACTGCAGAAATTGCTTGGCAGAGGAAAGATGCTGAATTCCTGGCAGCCAGGGAGCAGCCAGGGGGCAGGCATCAGAGAGAGGAAGGGAAGTGCCCTTCCCAAGGCACCCCAGTGGCCGGCCCCCTCCAGCCAGGCCTGTCCTGAGCACAGGTCCAGCCAGGACCTCATGGTGCATTAATCTGCTGCTGGTCCACTCCCCATCCCTGAGCCCCACGTCTGGGTCAGCTCTGGCCCACAGCAGCACATTGGCTCCTGCCTCCCTCTCTGCTCCCTCCTGTGAGAGGCCCCAGCCCACAGGGCATCCCAGGAGGAGGTGCTGCAGCTGATGGTTGTATCCTAGAGGCCTGTACACCTGAAAATGCGTGTATGTTTCTGTGAGTCCTGTTTGCTGTAATTCCTTCGTTTTTATCCAGATGACTGTGGTGAAATCATAGAAGTCAAGAGCTAGGAGAGCAGCCTGACCCACAGGGTGGTTAGTAGAGCCCTCTGCCTTCCCTTGCCTGCTTTGTCCAACCTGCAACACAAAGCCAGCCTCTACAGCTGCTTCTGTGTGGTAGGTGGCTGCAGGTCACGCTATCCTCAGCCGTTTCTGGGCCCGGCTGCTGCCTGATTTAAAGGAGACCTTCACGGGTCTTGCTCGGTGTGCCACTCCCCAGGGTCCTTGAAGGCGGCCCATTGCAGAGGCTGCTTGTCTGCTGTGGGGAGTCTCACCATTCTCAGCCTCCCTTGCTCTGCCTTCTCCTGCGCCCCGTGAGCACACCATGGTTATCTGAGCTTGTGAGGTAACAGGCAAGAAGCATGGAAGGCATTTGCTCTGCCCTTCCTGCCACTGGTGCCTACAGTGTGAGCACCTCAGGTCCTGCTGACAGCAGGTCACCCAGCGCGTCCTGATCACATGAGACCCCTTTCTCCTTCGCCCTGTGGTTTGCTTTCCCTTGGTGCCCTGACTGAGTGTCTCGCTGTGTCTTGCTTGGTTACAGCCTTGACATCACCCATCGAGTACCAGAGGAACCACAGCGGCGGCGGCAGTGGCAGTGGGGCCAGCGGCAGCGGGGGCGGGGGCAGCGGCGGCGGCGGCGGGGCCTCCAGTGGCGGTGGCGGCAGCCACGGAAGTGGCCCCAGCAGCTGTAGCAGTGTCCCCAGCTCGAGCAGGAGCAGACCCTCCCGGATTCCACAGCCTGTCAGACACCACCCCCCCATGCTGGTCTCCTCTGCAGCCTCCAGCCAGGCAGAGGCAGACAAGATGTCAGGTATGTCTGCTCCCAGCCCCTCACTGCCTCCCCGCAGCAGCAGCCTGGCCCCCGAGGCTGGCCCTGGCCAGCCCAGCAAGCTCTCCCCGAGCGGAGACTCCGAAGGCCCTGAGCGGGAAGCAGAGCCCATCCCCAAGATGAAGGTGATGGAGAGCCCCAGGAAGGCCACCGGGAATGCTTCTGGTGTGAGCCAAGAAGGAACCGCCAAGGACGCCCGGGGGAGCCTGGGCCCGCTGACCCTGGGCAAGCCCAGGCCCGGGGCCGTCTCGCCTCTGAACTCTCCTCTCTCTGCCGCGTTCCCTTCTTCTTTCGGCAAGGAGCCCTTTCCCCCCAGCAGCCCCCTGCAAAAGGGGGGCTCCTTCTGGAGCTCCATCCCCAGCTCCCCTGCCAGCCGGCCCGGCTCCTTCACCTTCCCGGGGGACAGTGACTCCCTCCAGCGGCAGACACACCGCCATGCAGTCCCCAGCAAGGACACGGACCGCATGAGCACCTGCTCCTCGGCCAGCGAGCAGTCCGTGCAGTCCACCCAGAGCAATGGGGTAAGAGCGCCAGGGAGCCTGCGCCCGCCCGCCCCACCGCCTCTGTCCCGCCAGCTCTTCTAAACCTGTGTCGCCGCAGTTCTCCTGCATACTAACTACAGCTCTGCAGCACGGCCTGGTGGCACTCACCTCAGTACCGGGCGCTGCACGACAAACCAGCTGTGGCCTCTGTGCGGTGCCGAGCAACCCAGTAACCACAGCACCCCTAACCCTCTGAGGACTGCGGACCACGCCTGCTCTCGTCTCTACTAACTCACTCCTCTCCTCGCTTTGTACGTCTCCTTAACAAGAGCAGCAGATCATTAACCTCCTCAGTGCAGCGCCTGAGTCTTTGCAGTTTTCCAACCGGCAGAGTATCTCGGACTTGGTTCTCAGCCCTTGTCTTCCTCACTGGTTTTTTTCCTTTTGGTTTGAAGTGGTCTTTTTCCTGCTGTCTACCTCCTGTTTAAATCGAAACCTATACACTTTCAGCTTTTTGCTCATTGCTTGGTTTTGCTCTTTTATGCCTTATTTTTGCAGCATTTTTGATTCTTCTGATGAAAAAAAAATTCCTCAAGAAAACTTCCAACAGCAACTCCAAACAAACTAAGCTGGCCAAAGGGGGGGAAGGAATCCCCCTGGTGGGAATATTTCCCCTGCACCCCAAGTCTCGCTCTGGAGAAGAGATGCTCGCACTCCTGCTCCTGGCTGCAGGCGTAGGGCCTCGGGCTCAGTGGGTGGTGGCACTCATGTCTGTCCAGCAGGGGGCACAGCCCCCCTATGGTGGGCGGGGCATTCCAGCTCCCTGCTGTCACTTACCTTTGTTCTCAAGCAGAAGGGTGGCTGTGCTGGGTGTCCCCCGCCCCCATTCTGTGGCTTCCTCACTGTCCTCCAACTGTGTCCTCCATGGCAGATGGCCTGGCCCGTAACACTTTCCTGAAGGCATGCGTGAGTGAATAGAACTGTTCTAATGAGTGTTCAATCACTTTATAAATTTTTAAATACATTTCCCTGAAAGGGTCTGTGTCTCTGTGTGTGTGTATATATAAACAAGTCTGCCTTCTGCATGTCTCTTTCTTCTGCACTTCTGTTAATCCCTTGTTTGGGTCAGCTTGGTCTGCACCTTTCCTCCTTTGCTACATAATTCTGTTCAGTGTATTTGATTGAGGAAGAAATTAAATGGGTCTCAGTGGGTTTATTTACACTGAGTGTTACTCTCAAAAGTAGGGGCAGGGGTCCTCAGTAGTGGACGCCCGTGTCTTCACTGTGGGTGCTGTGCAGAGCGAGAGAGCCTCCTGTTAGAGTGGAAGCACTAGGTGGGCAGCAGACGTCCAAAGGCAGCTCTAGTTACAAGGACAGCCTGCCAGCCCCTTGTCATCTGCCCAGGGAACAGACACGGCCCCACAGCCCTGGCTGTTACGAGGTCAGCCAGTTGACATCCCTCGAGTGCAGCGTGACCTGAACCCTTACCCAGTAACCATAGGAGGAGGAAATCTCTCGAGTCTTGGACGCTTCTGTGTGGCCACAGAGGGCCACCGCCCCACTCCCCAGGGTTGGCCTGCACTCAGGCCCGGCTGCAGGTATGGCCTGCATGGTCCAGCGGCCTTAGGCTGGGAGAGTGGTAGGTGACCTGGAAAAGGAGACTGCCTGTGTTTTAGAGGAAACCAAGTGCCTTCCAGAAATGGCCTGAGGCCTGGGAAGACAGCCAGAGGCCCAAAGGGGGGATCTGAAAGCAACCTCAGGGGTCCAGTCACTGGGTTAAAACCAGCCTTTTTTTGACCTCCACCCATCAGAGCTGTCAGCCCTAGCAGAGCAGCAGCAGCAGCAGAGGCCCCTTTTTCCTTTGGCCACTGCTCTGGAGCCGTCTCAGGCAGCTGCTGGTCGCAGGCAGGCCGCTGTGCCTAACCCCCAGCTCATCGCTCCTTCCCCGCTTCAGCTTCTAGTGAGAGCAGGGTGGAGTGAGGGCAAAACAACCCAGCTGTGCCTGTGCTGGCCCTCGCTGCCACTCTGTGGTCTGGCTTCTGTCCTACCTGTCCCTTCAGCTAGGTGGCCCTCACAGACCCACTCACTTGCCAGCCTAAGTCGCCAATGGCTCTGTCCACTGGCAAGGTGCTTGTGAGTACTGAGAGGGACAGGTTTGAGATGCCTAATGCACAGCCTAGCACATAGGGAGATTTTGTTCATAAAATACTAATAGCTGAGGTCATTGTGGCAGAATATTCAAACTATGAGATGTAGCCTGTTATATTACCCAAAGCAGCTATGCCACAAAAAAATTTTGTTGACATTTTATAGCACATGTAACTCCATAATATCAAAACTGTTAGTTATTGCCATAGAAATAAAACTACTGAAGTACATGCTTACAGTGTAAATTTGTGTAAGCGAGTATTAGAGACCAGAGCCTGACATGAGTGGCACCTCCTGAGCTAAAGCAGAGGGCACCCACAGGGACAAGGGCAGGAGCTGGCTGCTGCCTAGCGGAGGCACGCAGCACTGCCAGGTCCCAACTTAAAAAATGTCGACTGCAAGTAGGTGGCTGCTCTGGTGATGCAGGGCTGGTTCACTGGCTTTGCCAGGTTGGTGTCCCAGAGGAGGGCAAGGAGGCCTCTGGCTCCTCCTCCCCCAGGCAGGCTCACTAGACCAGCTGAGCAGGTGAGGTGCAGTGTTGTCCCCTGCCAGGCATCCCAGAGCCAGCAGGGGCGGCTGAATACCCCATAGCACCACGGAAGCTTTCGAGAATTTCCCACATCCTAACCAGGCAGCGGAGAGGGGCCCAAGAGGTAGCTCAGGAGCTGGCAGCAGTCTCGGCTTTCTCCTCCTCCCCTGGAACAGTAACTCACTTGTGAGATAAGAGCCTGGGACAGATAGCTGCCATTTGTGTTCTGCTCAGCAGCAGCTCAGTTGGTTTGTAGGTCTGAGTAGGTGGCACTGAGACATCAGCTTTGATTGACTTCGCAATCTTGCCTTTGACTGAGTCACCTAACCAGTCCTGAGAGCCCACTAGGTATCAGTCATTGTGGCCAGAGAGATTGGCACCACTGGGGCTGTAAGATAAACATGGTAGCATCCTTACATGAGTCTCTCCCCAAAGGGCTGGTGGCACTGTGGTGCCATGCCTGTGTTCCCAGGGTACCCTGGGAACACTTGGCTCAGACAGACTCAGCGAGAGCACTGCCTGCTGAGGGACATGGGAAGGAGACAAGTGCAACTGTTTGTGAAAGCACAAGATGGACTTTTCAGATACTCCACTTCTTTTTTAGTGAAAAAGGTAGAAATTGGCCAGCCAGCAGCCTGTAGTACTGGAACACTGTTCCTGATGAGCATTTGTCAGAAGAGATGGGGGCAGCTCCATTGTCTAATCAGTGAGCTACAGTACTGCTGTGCAGCTTTCACCCTTAATGCTTCATGGTGCCGTGACTGGGTCAGGGGCGACCCTACCATGCCATGAGCACAAGGACTCTTCTACTCAGGAGAGCATAGGACAACCAGGCTGCGGTAATTAACACCAAGCTTCCAGAGAGGCAGCCCTGTTCTTGTCCCTTTTTTTTTTTTCATTTTAATTGCTGCCTGGAGAAATCCTGATTTTTGGGTATTGAAAATATTGCACTGGCTGGGGATTTAGCTCCTCAGTGGCATAAGCACCTGCCTTGCAAGTGCGCAATCGTGAGTTCGATCCCCAGTACCGATTAAAAAAAAAAAATGTTTTAAAAACATTGCACTAAGCTAGTGAGAAGAAGAATGAAAGGAAGTTAGGTGAGCATCGTGGCGCATGCCTGTTATCCCTGCACTCTGGAAGCCTGAGGCAGGAGGAGCAAGAGTTTGAGCCCAGCCTGAGTAACTTAGCCACTTAGTGAGACCCTGTCTCAAAACTTAAAAAAATAAAAATTTAAGAAGAGCTGAGGATTTGTGAAAGCAAGCACGTTCCATGCTTCTTCCTGTTGGTGGAGTGAGCTTTGCTCTGGGTCCCGGGTCCTGGCACACATTGTCAGATCTCATTTCAGTTCCCGTCTGCCTTTTTTTTCCATCTGCCCCACTGCAGAGTGAAAGTAGCAGCAGTAGCAACATCTCCACCATGTTGGTGACACACGATTACACGGCAGTGAAGGAGGATGAGATAAACGTCTATCAAGGAGAGGTCGTTCAAATTCTGGCCAGCAACCAGCAGAACATGTTTCTGGTGTTCCGAGCCGCCACTGACCAGTGCCCCGCAGCCGAGGGCTGGATTCCAGGCTTCGTCCTGGGCCACACCAGTGCAGTCCTCATGGAGAACCCCGACGGGACTCTCAAGTGAGTGCCGGTGGAGAGGCCAACCGTGGGGCGGCTGGGACCAGGGAGCAGTGCGCATGGGAGGCTGGGCCAGTATCCCGTCTGAGCCAGCCCCCTGCTGAGCAAGCCACAAGCACCCCAAGGAAGGCAGGGTGCCCTCCCACCCTCCGGCTCACTGCAACAGGTTCTTTTATTAATACACACTTAGAAACACCCGACTTTTTCTGATCACGGGGTAGCCCGTGGGGGCCCTAGTGGGGAGAGAGGAGCTTCTGAGGATCCCAGCAGGCTGTTGAGGGCGTGCCAAGGACATCGGATTGGTGCTCACTAGGCTGCAGGGAAGGGCTATGTGACTCCCATGCTGCACTAAACAGTGTTTGAAGAAAACTGGACCAGTGCTGGCTTCTGTAGTTTCCCGTCCCTCAGTCTCATGAAAATGCCGTCTAATCTGGAAGCCAAGCAAGATGGGTTCCGAGACTAGGATGTCACAGGACTTTGTGACTGAGCATCTTCTCCAGAAGACCAGACACAGAGAGCCACGGCCCGGTCTCACTGCCCTTCCCGCGTGGCTGCGCCCACACCCGGCGTCAGCCAGTGTCCCTCCTTCCTCGGGAGCCCCTCACCCATTTCTCCCTGGTAGCAGAGCACTCATTGTGCTGTACCGCTCAAGAATCCTGCTCTGCAGGTGTTTAGAATCCTAGGAAGCTGAAGAAAAAGGCATCTGAGATAAAAGTCCCAGCTAGTACTCAGAATAGGTCCTGGAGCCCTTTAGCAGGGTTCTTCAGAGAACCTGAGAAGGCAGCCCGCCCAGTTAGAATGGCTGCCTCAGCCGGAAGCGCCCAAACTGCCGGGCCAGGTGCCAGGGCATAGCAAGGCCTAGTCAGGCTAACACACACGTTAGCTGCTCAGATCCGTCCACACTTCATCACTAGAGCAGGATTTAGGAGGGTTTTGGTTTCCTCTCCCGCCTCTCACGTGCCATGGGAAAGGGCCGTGGAGTGGAGGTCGCTGCACAGTGCCCAAGGGTTTTGGGTCACTCTGTCCCGTGTGCATTGAGCAGCTGATGGACATGGGACAGGGTAAACTCACAGCATGTTCTTTTTCTCCCAGGAAGTCAACATCTTGGCACACAGCACTCCGCTTAAGGAAAAAATCTGAGAAAAAAGATAAAGACGGCAAAAGGGAAGGCAAGTTAGAGAATGGTTATCGGAAATCTCGGGAAGGACTCAGCAACAAGGTTTCTGTGAAGGTGAGCAGGAGGCGCTCTGGGCCCCGTCACTGGGCCCGAGCAGGTGCAGACCTCGCCGGGAACCTCCCCCTTCCACCTCGGGTGCCTGCAAGAACCATCAGGAGGTCCTCAGCAGGCCTACTGGAGAGCACGCTGGCCAGGCCAGGGGCCCAGAGGAGGTTTCAGGAACAGGCAGGGTGTGGAGAGGCTGTGGCTCGTACTCCTTTGTCCCCCTTAGGCAGGAAGGGAAGTGACAGGCGTGATAGCTCTCACTGGTTCCCCAGGAGCCCCAGCCGGCTTTACAGTGCTGATCAGGCTGCCTGAAACCTGTGGGAATTTTGCCTGGCAGAAAGGAAAATACATCCTCAAAGGGACTCCGGGCACCCTGGGTCAGGAGCCTGGCCCAACAGTGAAAGGTGGCCCTGGAGAGCCCAGCTGGATTTCTTCTCACCCTGCAACTGTAACTGCAGCCCTGGAATCAAAGCAGGAAACCTACTCAGAAATCTCTCGTGCTTTTGGTTAACGCCTGTTCCCCTTCTCTGTTTCAGCTTCTCAATCCCAACTACATTTATGACGGTGAGTTCCGCCACCCCTTCTCCAGCTTCAGGGTCACAGGTCTCCGGGTGTTCAGAGCTCCCGGGGGGCCCCAGGAGTGGGTTTCCTTAGCGCTCTGGGCTCGGGCAGCAGCTCAGTTAGGGAAGCCTGGGGTGTGGGAGAAGAGGCAGCCAGGCTGACGGCGCTCCTTCCTTGCAGTTCCCCCAGAGTTCGTCATCCCACTGAATGAGGTCACATGTGAGACAGGAGAGACCGTTGTTCTTAGATGTCGCGTCTGTGGCCGGCCCAAGGCCTCGATCACCTGGAAGGGCCCTGAACACAACACCTTGAACAGCGACGGCCACTACAGCATCTCCTACAGGTGAGGGGCGTTCCTGGCTGCGAGCACGGCGGCCTCGACCGTTTCCTGGTCCCCATCAGCACCTGTACAGTCCGAGTGCGCATTTCATAGCTGTGTGTGAGATGCCAGCTCAGCCACTTCAAACCCGCGCCAGCGCTGAGCACCTGGCTGCCTGTGGCCCGGAGGTGCCCAGAGTGTTCAGCCTCGGTGACACCGCGTTCTCCTGTATGTGGCAGTGACTTGGGGGAGGCCACTCTGAAGATTGTCGGCGTGACCACAGAAGACGACGGCATCTACACGTGCATCGCTGTGAACGACATGGGGTCAGCGTCGTCAGCAGCCAGTCTGAGGGTTCTAGGTGAGCCATCTGCACAGGCAGCACCCTTCTGCCGAGAGCCCGGGAGGCGTGATATGCCCTAAAGCTTCTGCAGAACGGGAAGCCCGTGGGGCTCCTACAGGAGAGGTGCACATTGGGACATCACGGCACTCTCCTGCCAGCTCCGCAGAGGAGCACGGGGCTCTGGGGACTCCCGATCCTGGGAGGAGGGTGACAGTAGCCACCATACACGGTGCCACCATGCTCCATCCTGCAAGTGCTTTCTTCCACCAGGCTTTCAGCTGGGGGTGGAGCTGGTCTAAGAGGAAAGCATGGGAAGGAAAGGTGTGTCCGCCCCACCCCTCCCGTGTGAGCTGGCTCACGTGGCTCGGGGCTGCCTGGGCATCAACAGCAGGACGCCCCATGGAGCCTCCCCCACGGCCCTCTCCCCTCCACTGTAAGTGAGCAAGGTGGAAGCCTGTCTAGGCCTTGTTGAACTTCTTGGAGTTTCCTGGGTAGACTCCAGAAGGCAGCAGGTCTTGCCTGGCTTCTGATCGCCCTCTGGAAGCTGCAAAACAGCAGCAGGGCTCCTACATCCTACTGCTTCAGGTGTGAGAAGCTCCAAACAGCAGTAAATGAAAAGCCCAACTCTAAGATGACAGAAAGCTGTGCACATAGCTGTAGGAGGACCCCTGTGAGTTCGAGGTCAGCCTGAACTACAAAGTGATATCCTGTCCCAAAACAACAAAGATGAAATAAGCTCCAGAGTACTCTGTGTGTGATCAGTAAACAGGTTTTGTTTAGAACTGTATCCCATGTATCCTAACCCATATATTTAACTTCATTAAATCAGAAAAAGGACAAGCTCTGGTTTTGGGGTCATGCCATGAAAAGGTACAAAGTCTTGACTTTGAGAATAAGGAGTCACTGATTCTCTAAATTTTAAAAGATCTAGGAGTTATAAAGCTGGTTATTTTTTAGTAAATCACTCCTGAAAGAGGAGAGACTTGACTCCAAGACTTCATACCTTGGAGATATAAGGAACATAATGGGATGTGTGAGCATTTCTGTCCCAAAACCCATCTGTAGCCCCTTGAGGTCTTCAGGAGAATGTCACATGGGCCATTCCACTGTGGCTGTCCTGTCTCCAGTTGTCCTCTGTGAGGAGCCGTGTCATTTGCAGGCAGGGGTCTCTGGGACATTAGTTTCCAATGGTGGCTCCTGTCCTGCCTGCAGAGGCCATTCCCACCCCTCAAGTGTACAGTGAGATGCAGAGGTCCCTCTGGCCCTGGCTGCCACCCAAGCCCCAGCCGCTTTCTCAGCTGCTTGGGAAGCCCAGGCTGAGCACAGTGACACCAGCTCGGGACACGAGTGGCCCAAACATCTCCGCACTTTGAGCACACCTGCAGGCCAGAATGCCAGGCTTGGGGCTATGACAGCAGGCAGGAGCTGGGCAGGGCCCCATTGGGTGGGCACTGGGCCACGGTCACTGGAGAGCCCCTCCTTGGGTTGGTCAAGAGTTGATGTTTATGTTGGTGTACTACTCGGTATATAACATCTGAGAGGAAATGTGTATTTAACAAAAATAGAGAAGACTAGAGGAGAAAAAATGTTATCTTCACATAGGTAAAACATTGGCATTCCTTTTTGATATTTGGTAGATTTTCCAAGATTGCCTAAGTGCAGTAGCTAACTGTTTTCCTAAGTGAGCTCTTCGGTTCTGCTCCCGTAAGAGAAAGCATGCTGGAGAACGGCAGCCTGTGGGGCCTGGAGTGGCCCAGCCAGAAGTCCTTGTGGGGAGCAGCCAGGGTGCACTGGGAGACCAGGCTGGGAGTGTGATACTCTAGAGAGGGACGAGCAGCATCACCTCAAAAGGATGCCAGCTTTACAGGGCTGGCACCGGTGGAGAGAGGCGACCTCTCCAGCAGAGGCAGGGTCCAGGGCTGCTGAGACTCCTGGGGGCCCTTGTGGACAGAAGCCGCGCTTCCAGGGCTGTTGGTGGTTTAGTGACCATGCTTGACGAAGAGGATCTCGAGAACGCCTCCTTTTCCTCTGGACATTGTGCTGCTACACTTGTGACTGACAGGTGCTGTTTGGTTGGCACTCCTGCAGTAAAATCTGACCTGCACTCTCGGTCTGTTTGATTTATGGACCTATAAAATCTGTAAGCAGTAAATAAAAGATACTGCGCTTGGTTCCCTTGCCTGTGACAGAGGCACCCTTTCGAGGTCACCGAGCCCGGTGAGCGGGAAGGGCCGTTCTGCAGTGTGTCCTCCAGAAACTCAGTGGAACCTCAGAGCAGTTTCACATTTTCTATCAAGTTAGTTTTTAAAAAGAGAAGTAGGATTGATTTTACTAACCTTTAATTTAATCCAGTATATCCAAAGCATTTTTTCCAACATGAGACAATGAGTCAGCCTGGTTCTATAAAACATTCATGAGCCGCTTCACCTCCTGTCCCATGCGTGCATCGCTGAACACGTCCTCGCCCCGCCCAGCCCCTCTCACGCCCAGGGGCCTCTGGCAGCTGCTGTGGGGCCACTCAGGGGAGTTGCTGCTTTCCTTGCAGGTCCAGGGAGTGACGGAATCGTGGTGACCTGGAAGGACAACTTTGACGCCTTCTACAGCGAAGTGGCTGAGCTGGGCAGGTAGGAGGCGAACCCTGGAGCCCCTCCCAACACACCCTGCACACACAGGGCCCCTCTCGACAGCGGGAGCGCCTGGCTTGGGTGGGAAGGGCGGCCTGCCCTGGGGTAGCCGTGAGAGAGTGAGCACTGGGCAGTAAAAAAGCTGTTTCCAGCTCGGGTTCCGGACAGAACGAGACCCTGCTGCCATAGGCACAGGCGACCCTTGATGAAATGAACCGCCTTCCTGCCCACCTGCACGTCAGGACAGCGCTAGCTGGGCACCATCCTGGCGACTGCAGAAGAGCCACTGACTGCTTTGTTCTCTCATGGAATCCCACCAGGGAAAGGCTGACCGTGCCCTGGAAGTTTCAGTTGTGCGTGGAGGAATTATACCACTGTTAGTGTTGGCATTTTCCTGACCAAACTAAGAAAGAGGTCTCAACATAGAGGAGCAGGGGCGTCCAGGGCCAGACAGCTCACTGGTGCCAGACACCCAGGAGCCCCCTGCTGGACAGAGCCCCAAACCGTGCTCACTCACCCCCCTGGAAGAGCTTCCCAGGAAGCTGCACCAGCGACACACGCCCATGTTCCAGTCACCATACCTGGGCCACGCGGCTCCAGTCGGGTCTGGCAGTTCTGTGTGGCCACGTAACAAAGCGCACCCCACTTGCCTTTCACCAGTAGCAGTGTGCTTCTGCTCAGTGCTGTGGGTCGACTGGGCAGACACTGTCATTCTCCTAGCTCACCGACCATGCCTCCCTCACATACCTGGGCCTACGAGGCCGCCTGCACAGATGCTCACGAGGCTTCTGCAGGTAGTGGAGGAACCTCTCCGGAAGGGCAGGTGCTAGAGCTGCAGGACCACAGCCGCACCTCCTACGGCCCTGACTGCGGGAGGGGAGGGAGCGGGAGGAAGGAGTGTCACAGTGGCCCCTTCCACTCCCTTGTCCTATGCTGTCCTGCCCGCCGCAGGGTCACTCCTGATGCCCTGCCCTGTGACAGCAGGCTCCAACCCGAGGTTCCAGATCATCTAACTGAGACAAGGTTCAGGCGCAGTGGTGCGGGCGAGGGCACAGACAGCGCTCTGGCTCCTACCCGGCCTGTGGGGAACAGCATCTCCTCTCGTCACATCTGTGAGTCCTCTGACAGTGGTCTCAACATCCTACAGGGGCAGATTTGCCGTTGTTAAGAAATGTGATCAGAAAGGAACCAAGCGAGCAGTGGCCACCAAGTTTGTGAACAAGAAACTGATGAAGCGTGACCAGGTCACCCACGAGCTCGGCATCCTGCAGAACCTCCAGCACCCACTCCTCGTTGGCCTCCTCGACACCTTCGAGACCCCCACCAGCTATGTCCTTGTTTTGGAAATGTGCGTCCTCACCTGGCTTCTTTCCAGGCTGTCCTTGTCTTGTCTTTTTGTTCTCTAAGAAGGCTAGAAACTGGGTTTTTAGAATTCACAAAAAATCTAAACAGTAAGTTGACTCTGAGACCAGGTTTTAGAGCCTCTGGTCATGGGAGAAGAGGTCTTCATGCTGTGCCATCCTGGGCCCGCACTCCACTGCCAGCCTGACAGCCAGCCTGGCCCCCAGAGCTCACAAAAGGTGACAGCCAGCACCCACTGAGGGCCGTGTGTGCTCGGGGCTTGGAGGGCGCCTGCTGCGACCTGTGATGGGCTGTGCTGGTGTCAGCTCAATCCAGAGCTCGTCCTGCCTCTCAGCGCTGCCTCCCAGGAAGCCGAATGTGGGGAGAGGGCCAGCACACCTGCCCCAAGAGAGCAGCCTCTGTGGGACCCCGAAAACAAGGCAGCTGGGTGGAGAAACCGTGTGTGAAAGCTGTGACCCTGGAGAAACACTTTCCTACAGGCATATTCCTCCCAGAAGTGACGAGGTGTCTGGAGACCTGGCTGTCACAGGTGCTGGGGGCAGCTGGTGGGCAGAGGCCCTCCTGTAAGGCGCACGACAGTCCCCCAGTCAGGGCGCAGTCACCCTGCCCAGTTGTCCGCAGGCAGACTGAGAAACCCTGCCCCGCAGCTTTCTAGTCTCTGCAAAACAGCTTTTTAAGTCCCTACTCCCCCTTTTTGGAGGAAATCATTTCACACATTGTTTTGGGTAGGAGAATAGGATTGGCAGGATGACCGCCACAGTGTCACACAGGAGCAGCTACCCCGAGGCAGCAGGGCTCATGACAAGACCCCCCTGCAGGGATGCCTTCATGGCCCTGCTCCTGCGGTGTTTCTTGTATTGTTTTTTCTCCACAAAGTTGAAAATGCACCCACCCTTCACAGGGTGAGGCTGCAAAGGGCCCAGGCAGCCCCAGGTCCAGACTTGGCACCCTCTGCGGGTAGTGCTGGTCACTGGATGACAGTGGGGGCCTCAGGAGGACCCACTCCCCACGGTGCTGCAGCTGGAACTTCCGTAGCACCCAGGGGCCAGCTTTCTGCCAAATGGGGTGTCACACAGCTGTCTGCCAAATGGGGTGTCACACGGCAGAGGGGAGCAGCTACCCCAGGGGCAGCACGTGTGGAAGACGAGCCAGTAGCCCCTACTCCACTCTTACTGCTCATTTCTCAACCTTGGTGCCTCCAAAATCCAACTTCTGCACAGGGATGTGGGGCTCAAGACACTGTGAAATGGGAGAGCTGGCGACCAAGGCTGGTGACCCGGCCTTTGAGCTCCAGACCAAGGGCCCCTTCTTGAGGGAGCTCACAATAGTGAACAAGAACTGTCACTTGAGCCTTTGGCAGAAATCTCCAGGGCCTCAATTTCTGGTCTGACGTTTCAGTGGTGAAGACTGTCAAACCTTTTTACTGGAAAGTTGCAGTTCGGCCTCACCATACAGAGTTTATTTTCATCACAAATAACTAATGCACTGATTACTTCTACTTATTAGACAGGCAGGTGGCCAGTCTTCCTATAAATTTGTTTTACAAACAGAGAAGGCAGCATAGGGCAGTGTTCCAAGAAGATCCGTCCAGCGCCAGCTTCTCTTCTTAGCAGCGTGGGACCTCGGGAAGGTCTGCACCTTCTCTCCCTGGGCTTTCTCCTCTGTTAGGGGAAACAGTGAGGTGCACTGCTCAGAGAGAAGTGATGATTAAGTGAACTCTAAGCTTTTAGATCTAGGACACAATAGCACTGTGTGGTTTTTTAATACTAGAAATGAGTCCAAGCCAGGTGTAGGGGATCACGCCTGTAACGCAGCTACTCAGGAGACTGAGGCAAGAGGATCAGAGTTTGAGACCAGGCTGAGCAGTGTAGGGAGAGCTGGTGTCAAAGGCTTAGTGATAGAGAGCTCCCCTGCTGGGCCTGGGAAAGAGAAAGAAAGGGGTGGGGGAGTTAGTCCCAAATAGGAAAATTTTAAACAGTGCATTGCTCTGTTGTCTGGCTCTTTGCTATCTGATCTCATCCAGTCTTCACACGATCAGTTTACAGATGAGGAAACCAGTGTACAGATGAGGAAGCTCAGGGTGAGGGGAGATAATCTCCTTCCTCCCTACACCAGCTAGCTCTGGGATGCCTGCTGGGCGCCAGGCTCTGCCCAGGACTTACCAGCCACCCCTCCCAGGACAGAGTCAGGTGAATCCCTCCCTGATGGTGTCTGTCCACCACCTGGCTCCCTCAAACGGGTGCCTTGTTCACCTCTTACATCTTCACAGTGAAACTCAGAAGAACGGCCCTTGTTAATGGTCATGCGGTCCAGAAATACCAGTGAAATTTTTGTGGTGTCCAACGTGTTCCTTTCTTGTAGCCTGAAGGGGAAGCATGCCTTAATGGCGCCCTCATTCCTGCCTCTGTAGGGCGGACCAGGGTCGCCTCCTGGACTGCGTGGTGCGGTGGGGAAGCCTCACGGAAGGGAAGATCAGAGCGCACCTGGGGGAGGTTCTGGAAGCCGTCCGATATCTTCACAACTGCAGGATAGCACACCTGGACCTAAAGGTTGGCAGACCCAGGGCCAGACCAGGCAGGACCCACCGCGCCTGGCTCCCACACATGCTATGGGGAACCCGGACCAGAGGAGGGAGGACAGAGGGGAATTGAACACTAATTCCTGACAGTTTCAAAGGGTTGTGTTCAGTGATATACACAGTAGAACGCTAGGTAAACGTCCATCTTCTAACACTTCACGACAGTTTTGGAAAGTTTCTGTGGGTTTTGCTGGCGTGGTACAGGACTGAGGTCAGTAGTAGCATAGAAGGGGAAGAGAGTGGTACTCAGTGCTGGGAGAACTGACCACCCCACTTCCTGCTCAACCCTGAGAATTCTGGACAGAGCTGCACAGATGCCTTCGCCCTCGGCAAGGTTTCTGACAGCCATTGGGGTTGGCTTCAGACCAGGGGTGTTGGAAATGACAGCTGTCTTGTCCTGTGTTCCAGCCTGAGAATATCCTGGTGGATCAGAGCTCGGCCAAGCCAACCATCAAGCTGACCGACTTTGGAGATGCTGTCCAACTCAACACGACCTACTACATCCACCAGCTGCTGGGGAATCCCGAGTTTGCAGCCCCCGAAATCATCCTTGGGAACCCTGTCTCCCTGACCTCAGACACGTGGAGTGTTGGAGTGCTCACGTACGTGCTTCTCAGCGGCGTGTCCCCCTTCCTGGATGACAGCGTGGAAGAGACCTGCCTGAACATTTGCCGACTAGACTTTAGCTTCCCAGAGGACTACTTTAAAGGAGTGAGCCAGAAGGCTAAGGAGTTCGTGTGCTTCCTTCTGCAGGAGGATCCCGCCAAGCGTCCCTCGGCTGCGCTGGCCCTGCAGGAGCAGTGGCTGCAGGTGGGCAACAGCAACAGCAAGGGCACGGGCGTCCTCGACACGTCCAGACTGACCTCCTTCATTGAGCGGCGCAAACACCAGAATGATGTTCGACCTATTCGTAGCATTAAAAACTTCTTACAGAGCAGGCTTCTGCCTAGAGTTTGACCTGTCTTGAAGTTCTCTCTCATTCTCTTTCACCTGCCAATCAGCTGTTAAACTGAATCTTGAAGAGGAAAAGAAAGCAAACCTAACTGACCCGCTGCCGACCCGTTCATCGTGTGAAGTTGTGTTCCAAGCGAGCTGTGCTTCGCAGCGCTTGGGCCCCGAGCTGCGAGCTGTGCTGGGGTGGAGGACCTTCATGACGCTCTGCCAAGGCAGAGATCGCGTTGCTGTATCACAGTATTTTATTCAGGTTTCTGCAAAAAAATAAAACATAAAAAGATACTTTTTTAAACGAACATGGATAGAATTTTGCAAATTTAACATTTTCAAGATTTATTCAAGGAAACAAAATGCCTATGTTCAACCACTGGTGTTAATGAACAAAACAAAGATACTGTGCATCTCTGGGGAAGACTCACCCAGGGGACACCCACTCCCGCAGCCTCGGCGAGCACCCCAGGTCCACCTGGCACTGAGCTTCTCCAGCCGCCCCGTCTGCGTGCGTCTCCCAGGGCAGCAGACTTGGCTTCTGTAACGCGCGTTCAACCTCAAACCTTTGCCTAAAACAGGATGAATCATTTTGCTCTGATGAAATGTAGGCCTTACTTGTATATAAGACTGTTCCTGCCTTCGATCTGTCACCCCCCCACCTCCCCTCCCACCTGCTGCCCCAGCCCTGCCCCGAGCCGTCACTCAGATTGTTGAGCAGAATACAGTCAGATGAAAATACTGTAAATGCACTCATTGGGGTTTTTTTGGTTTTATTTCATATCATGTGCAATGTTGTGGCTTTAACATTTTATGCAACTATTTATGAAGACCTCTGTTGTACCTGTAATAAATATATAGAAAAAGCACATACTTCGTACAGTGAGCTTTATGGTTTTGTGTGTGTGTGTCGGGGGGAGGTTGTCGTAGCCCTTTGCCGTTGGTGCAAGGAGTCTTAACTCTTCGTGAAATGTGTCAGTTTTGAGGACTGTAAAAAGTGATTTCATACTCTGAATATAAAACTGGATAATAGGGTAATGTTTTAAAATTTATTATGCTATTATTCAGAATGCCAAAGTATTATTTTTTCTCCCAAAATCAGTCCGGACATTTACTACTTTTTAAACTTTTTGACATTCAACTTTCTGTATAAAAATTGGCTGGATTTTGAGCTTTTGGTAAGAAATTAAAGCCAATTAAGCACTGGCCGCCCCGAGGCCGGTACCCAGTGCCCGGGTCACTGTGGCAGAGTTAGCGCTGGTGCGGGGAGGCCTTTCAGCAAAAGAGGCTGGGCTTCGGGCTCATTTGAATTTTTCTGGATGTCTTTTTATCTTTATTGTGTGAAATACACTAAAAAAGAGACCAGCCTGCTTCCCAAGCCAGCCCGCCTCTGGGTCTTGAGCCATAAACTGGCATAGTTAAGCTTTGCAGCTTCCAGTGTATTTTATTTATTCTTTTGTTGGGTTTTTGTTTCTTCTTGTAAAATTGTACAGAAACTTTTTAAAAGAAATTGGATTCAGAACTGGATGTGTATCCGTAACCTCATGACTTTTATTTGTGTATTATTTCTTTTATTATTTCAGTTAAATTTTTTACATGATTTTGCATGTATATTTCTTTGTACAGAGACCTTACATGTTTACACAGTATGATGTGATGTAAATATTTTATTTTGCCATCAGTTATTTTAAACAATTAAACATATTTGCCTGATTTTTGTGTTAGGTCTTTTATTTAAATTGACCACTGTTGAATGAGAGATCGCCGAGGGGGCGGCTGAAGCTGAGCCTCTTGTGGGCGGGGGGTCCCCGGTAATGCTGCTGTTGATGGCCGGGCTGCAGGGCTTTCTGCATTAGAGAACCAGAGCAAAGCGAAGAGCTCTTCATTCTGGCCTCAGAAAAGTGGTCCGCATTGTCGTAGGGTCCAGAAGATGAAGTACCTAGGTTCAAGCACCATGTAACAAATGAAAACCCACCATCTGGGGAGAAGACCTTGGGGTGCCCTGGTCCTGGGGCATTTGCATCCTCTGCCCCCTGGGTACAACGCCGTGGGGCTGTGAGACCAAGTATGACTTCGCCATCCTGCTGGTCCCCAGCGCTGACCGTAGATTGTTTTTCCTGATGACCAATTTCATCTCTTGTTTCAATTCTTTCCTTTTGGGATAGTGACTCAGCACTTTGGGAAGAATAGGTTTACATCGGTCCAACTCCCGGAGAGATGACCACTAAGGACATCCAGATTGCTTGGTTTTCAGTTGTCGAGTTTGAACCTTCTTTATTTATTGTGCATACTAGTCCTTTGTTGGAGATGTGACTTGCAAATACTTGCTTCCTCTCTGTAGCTTTTTCAGAAGCTGGTTGGTGAAATGTGTGCCCCTGAGTCCCCAGGGAACCCTCCAGGCTGGTGGATTCAGGATGGAGAGGAACTCAAGGTCAGTTCCAGTCTGCCCACCCTGCGCAGAGCATCAGACCTGCCAGGCCGTGTGTTCCTTTTAACTGCATACTTGCATTCTTGTAAGATTAGCCAAACACATGTAAGTGACAGGTGTGCTCAGATGTGTGGTTTTGTTTTCACTCAAATATCAAGATGGTTTACATTCTGCATGTTACTGTTTATAAATCTTTTAAATCCATGGATGTGCCTTACCCTGAGGGGAGGGGAGGAAGTAAGAATCACCAAGATTTAGCAGAATTATAAATATCCTGGGAAGTATCATTAGCAGGAAAGATCATACACTGCTGTGCATTTCTGAGACCTAACAGTGGAGACAAAAACAACTGAGGAACTGGTAAAATAATTCTCAGATTTACTACAGGGTATCTAACTTACAGAAACAGGCTATACTAGTCTTAAGTCAATTGCTCAGTTAACATCAATGGGCGGCAGGTAAGGTCTGGTCGCAGTGTAAAGGAGGGTTTGGTGTATACAGGACAGCTAATGGGACAGCCCATTAGCTGTCCTGTATACACCTGTGCTCGCTGCTCAGAGCAAAATCCAGAGCATTTCTGTTGTCCATTGTCCATTGCCCCAAAAGGTCCTGCCCACCCCAGGGCAGTCACCACTGTCACCCCCATCAACCATGGGTGCTTGCCTTTGAGCTTCACGTAAGTAGAACTATGTAATACGTACTTTTAAAATTAGGTTAAACGTTTCATTTTGAGATTGTAGGTTTTCATGCAACTGTGTGAAATGCACCATGCACCTAGTGATAACATTTCAAAAAGGAGGGCCGGGGGTTTAGCTCAGCAGCATAAGTGCCTCCTTGGCAAACGTGAGGTCGTGAGTTCGATCCCCAACACCAAAAAAAAATCATTTTGAAAAGGTAAGGGGATATCACAACCATAATTTAACAATATGGCGAGATGTGGAGCATGTCCATCCCCACAAGGACACCTGCCATTGTCTTTCAGTAGCTGCCTGGTCCTCCCTGTGGCCACCAAACCCTCCTTTACGCTGGGACCAGCCCTTACCCGCCGCCCATTTCTCTAATCTCGTCATTTTGCAGGGCAGGATAAGCGGAGTTGCACAGTGTGTCTTTGGGGCATAACCTTTTCACCGAGCATGTCTCTCTGAAGATTCATCCAAGGGGTTGGATGCATGAGTAGTTTTTCCTTTCTGTTCACCAGGAATATTCAACGGTGCCTGAGTACCATAATTAACCATTTACCCGCTGAAAAGACATCGGGCTTTTCCAGCTTTTGACTGTGAGGAATGAAGCTTCTATGAATATTACTATGGTGTTTTGTGCAGACATAAAAGCTTTCATTTCTCTGGGATGAGACCAGTGACGGATTATTTTGTGGTCACAGATTGTTTAAGGATGCTGAACCATTTTTCAGAATGACTGTACCATTTTGCATTCCACAAGCAATGCTTCAGTGTTCCAGCTTCTTTCTACCCTCACTGCATTTGATGCTGTCACTGTTCTTTCTCTGGCCATGCTAATAACTGTGCAATGCCTGATGGTGGTTTATTTGAGATTTTCCCATGGTTGATGATACAGAACACCTGTGTGTGCTCCTTAGTCAATACCTCTTCTTCGTTTTTGCCCTTTTTCTTGCTGGATTCTTTTGTTGTGGTTTGTGTTCGTACTGCTGGGGGTCAAATCAAGGGCCTCGAGTGCGATAAGCACACACTGTACCACTGAGCTCCACTTCCACCCAGATTGCTTGGTTTTCAGTTGTCGAGTTTGAACCTTCTTTATTTATTGTGCATACTAGTCCTTTGTTGGAGATGTGACTTGCAAATACTTGCTTCCTCTCTGTAGTATTTTCTTAACGGATCTTTCACAGAGTAAGACTTTTTAATTTAGATGAAATCCAGTATTTCATGGATCAAGCTTTTGGTGTTGAGTCTAGAAACTCTTTTACCTAGCCCTAAATTGAGGGATTTTTTTTCCTATAGTTCTTTTTTTTTTTATTTTCCTAAAACTTTTTAAGTTTCACATACTACATTTAAGTCTGTAGTCCATCCTGAATTAATTTCCAAATAAGGTGTGAGGTTTAAGGTGAGGAATTTTTGTTACTGCTTTCATTTTGTTTTGTTGCGTTTACGTCCATTGATTGATTGATCAATTGATTGCATGTAAGTATCCAAGAACTTTTTTAGCACTATTTGTTAAGCCTACTCTTTTTTCACATCAAAAAACATTTCAACCTGTTTATGCAGGGCCGTTTCTTCTCTGTTCCATTGGTATTATTCCTCTTACCAACTATACAGTCTTGATTCGTGTAGCTGTTCAATGGACAGACTTACCCTCCCAGGGTGTTCTTTTCAAAGCTGTCTTAACTACTCTAATTCTTGTGCCTTTCCATATAAATTCCCGAATAGTCATATCTACATCTACAAAACATTTCGTGGGATTTTTTTCTGTGTGTCATCCTGAGGGAAGGTGATGCCTTTACCTTGTTGGGACTTTCAATCCCTGAATATAATGTGCTTCTTTTTATCAAAATTTTTTTTCTCAACGTCTTACAGCTTTACAGATTCTTTTCTATATTAAAATTATATTTAAATATGTTTTTCTAAGCAATTGTGAACATACTTTAAATTTTTAATCCATATATTGTTACTACTAGACCAAAAAACTAATTTTTTAATGTTTTATACCGCTAACTTGCATAAATCACTAATTCTGAGGCTTGAGATTTTCTATATAAGCAGTCTGCAGATAGAAAACAGTTTTCTTTCCCCTCCTATCAGGATGGCTTTTTTCTCGCTTGCTTATTTCACTGGCTGTAACTCCCAGGTCTGAGTTAAACAGGAGTGATAAGGCAGGTGTCCGGTCTGGCTTCTAGTCTTTGGCAGGAAGACATCAGCCTTTTCCCATTAAGCCTAGAGCAGCTGAAGATCCGTCCAGATGCTCTTTAACAAGCTGACTACGTTCTCCTTCTGTTTCTCCGAGTGTTTTTAATCATGAATGAACGTTAAATATTACTAAGTGTTTTTCCATTAATACAATTTTTCTTCTCTTGCCTATTAATATAGTTAATTTTGAAATAGCAAGCCAACCGTGCATCCTTGGAATGAACTCTTACTTGGTTATGGTATATAACTCTTTCTGAACTACATTTACTTATATCTTGCTAAGGATTGTTTTAAATCCATATTCACGAGGAATGTTAATCTGTAATTTTCTTTTTTGTTCTGTCAGGGTAGCTCCATAGAATGAACTGGGAAGTAGTAACTCATGTTTCAGGAGCCTACTGTGTGGACTTGGAATTAATTCCTCTTTACATATTTGTAGACTTCACCAGTGGAACCACGTCAGCCTGAAGAATTCGTTCTGTGGACTTTTGAATTATGTGAAGTGTCCTTCATTGTTATACAGTTATTCAGCTTCCCTGTTTCATATTCAGGGAATTGTGATCACTTGTGTTTTTCAGGAAAGGACTTGCTCATGTCATGTCTGCTTATTCAGTCACTCACTGAAAAAGGAATGTCGAAGCTTCCAGCTATCGTTAGGGGTTTATCTGTTTCTTCCACACTTCTCAATTCTTTGTTTCACATATTTTGCAGCTCTGTTGTTTAATGCACATGAACTCAGAATTAGCATATCTTCTTAGAGGTCATTTGTTTTGTACCAGAAATTGAACTCAAAACCTCACTCTTGCCCGGCAGGCACCATGCCACTGAGCTATCGCTCGCCCCTACCATGTCTTCTTGAACCGATTCTTTTATCACTGTAACATCCCCTTTTGTCTCTGAGTAATTTTCTTTGCTCTGATGTCTACTACAGGATTAATGTTGTCAGTCTTTTATTTTCTTTATCAATGTTTGCATAGCATGTCTTTTGCTACTCTCTAACCATTGGTATCTGATATCACTATATGTAAGTTTCCTATGGATAGCGTAAAATTGGATCATGTCTTTTTAGCCCACTCCACTCGTCCTTTTTAATTGATATGTTTAAATAATTTACATTTAATCAAACTTATTGAAAAGTTAAGATATAAGCCTGCCGTTTACTTTGAGGCTTACTCTTCTGTCTTGTCTCCAGTTCTCTGGTTTGCCTTTGGTTTTTACCTGTGTTCATGAGGCTTGCTTGAACATTTTTAGAATTCCATTTTGATTTCCCTATATTGTTGTTGAATGTATTTCTTTGTATATATTTAGCAGTCACGGTATTACATAGTGCATACATACTACGGTCCATTGGTATAATCCATTTTGCCAGTTTGAATGAAATGTAGAACCCTTTCCTCTGTAAGTGGTGGAGTCTGACTGTCTTGTCTCTTCTATGGATTTATTTGCATCTGTAAGTTTGTCTTCCATCAGACCTGAAAACGGTAATTTGTGTTACCCTGTCTACATGGCTACTGATTCTTCTGTCCACTCTGGGCTTCTGGTGGGCTCATCAGTTGAGTTTATTTCAGTCGCCGTCATATTTCTGTGCTCTAAAATTCTGCCTGGCTTCTCTTGGACGTTCTGTTTCTGCACAGAGACTTCCCACTCACTCACTTTAAGCACGTTCATAGTTGCTGCTTGAAGGCCTTGTTAACCCTAGGCGACGATAAATGTCCCAACCGCACTGGCCATCCCAGCAGAAAGGGAAGCAGGCTCTTGTTAGTGGGGCTGGAGTAGATGTACAAGCCCCCCTAATCTCCACTGACACCAGGGGGCGGAGGCGAGTTCGGCTCCCTGCTTGGCCTCGTTGTAGCTGGCTCTGCTAGTCTTTGCAAGTAAGGTGAGGGCCATGCTTTTCCATTCTGCTTAGCTAGAGAAGTCTCTGTCTTACTAGGCTGCCTCTTTGCTCATCCTTTGTCCCAACAAAGCACCTTTTGAGGGGCCCTTTTTTGTGTACCTCTCTTGTTATTTCCAGGTTGCTGACTTCTTTAGCTCCAAACGGGGATATGTGAAGCCAACAAAAGTCTCAGAGAACCCCTCACCTGTGATTGCCCGGCCCTGAAGTCCCTAGCCGGTCTGCTCTCTTTTCTTCACTTGGCAGTGTCTTTTTATGTCCTTTGCCTACACAGTGTCTAGGGTTTTTTCATTGTGTGTATACATGTGTGTACACATGCGTGTGTGTGTGTGTGTCAGCATCCAAGAGCCTCCTGCATCTTTCCAGAAGCAGAGTCCAGTGCCACTGGTTCTCTTTGTACTTGGCTAGTGTTAGGATCACATGACACAAGTCTCCTGTGACAGATACAAAAACCACTTGCTTTTATTCTTTGAAGGATAAACTACACAATCAGTGATTGTCAAAATTTAAGCCATTTG